>BQNB010021983.1:4111-61607 GCA_026074375.1 Tanacetum coccineum | reverse complement strand
TAGAGCAACTGCTCTCTGAGCAAGTACCTGGAAATACTGTCAAAGCTCTGGGTGGGAAAGGTAGAAGGAAAGAAAAAATCCCCTCCAAAGAAGTGGTTTTCACTAAAGCTGATGAATCCTCATCTATGCTTGCACCTGAGATCACCTCTGACTCAGAGTCTAAATGTGACTCTCAGGAACCACTTCTACATCTTCCCAAGCTAATAGGAGCATCACCCTCTAGCACATCAGAAAGTCTTATTTCTTTGTCTGACTTGACCCTTAACATGGCTGACCTTACACTTGACACTCCTGTCCCCAAGAAGACTAGATCATATGTTAAAGTGTCACCTGCATATGTCATTAAGAAAAAGATAAAGAAATCTCCTGCTGTTCCTAAACCTTGCTCTGACAAAAAGGCTGACTCATCTACTGAGCAACTTCTTCTCTCTTTGATGGAATAGGTAAAGGGTCTCAAAAGGAAAATTGAGATCCCTTCAGGCACCCCTCCATCAAGCTCCCAGCCAAGTAGTTCTAAAGCTACCAAGCAAAAGACCTGGTTTGGACCCTGTAAGCACTGTAGGTTTAAGAATCATCTCTCTGATTATTGCTACTCAAAACCCAAGTGCTCTACTTATGGATCCACTGACCACCTGACCAAAGAACACTTAGAACATGCTGCTGTTAAGAAAACATTAAGTAAGCTTAAGGCTCAGTCACCTCTGAAACCCTCACCAAAGAAGGCTCCCATGATTCCAAAGCCTTTCAAAGAGTGTAAATACTGTGGATTTAATGACCATCACTCTGACCACTGTGAGTTCTACCCTGGGTGTGAAGTATGTGGTAGTATTGCACATGAACCATCTGACTATCCTAAGAAACACCCCAACTCCAGGAGACCAAGGATTGCTAACAAGCAATCAGAACCCACTAAAAAGTGGGTTCACAAAAGGAACTAATCTGTGTGAAAATGTCTATGCATGATTACCTCAAGAGGTCTGTATGGTATCTAGATAGTGGCTGCTCTAGACACATGACAGGGATTAAACAATATCTACACAGATATTCAAAGGAGTCAGGTCCTAAAGTGGTTTTTGGAGATGATTCTTCAGGAGACACATAAGGGTATGGCTTAGTGAATTGTAATGGAATCACCTTTACCAGGGTTGCTTATGTAAATGGTCTGAAACATAACTTGATCAACATCAGTCAGTTGTGTGATGCCAACTACAAAGTTTTATTTACCAAGACTCAGGAAACCATTTACAAAACCAAAATGATGAGGTTGTCCTTATTGCTCCCAAAAGAAGAGATGTCTATGTCATTGATATATCATCTTTTAATAAAGAAAGCAATGCTTGTTTCTTTGCCAAGGCCTCCCCAAGTATTAATTGGATCTGGCATAAGAGACTGTCTCACCTCAACTTCAAGAACATAAACAACTTTCAAAACACAACATTGTCTCTGGTCTTCCATCTATGACTTTCTCTAAAGAAAAAAACTGTTCAGCTTGTGAGAAAGGGAAGCATCACAGAGCATCATTCAAAACAAAGAGATCATTTTCCATCAACAAGTCTTTACATCTCCTCCACATAAATTTCTTTGGACCTGTCAAACCTCAAACCATCAGCCACAACAAGTATACCCTTGTCATTGTAGATGAGTACTCAAGGTACACCTGGTATTTTGCCTCAAGAAAAAGAGTGATGCAGCTGACTGTATCATGTCTTTAATCAGAAAGATGGAAAACATTAATGAAGTGAGGGTAAAGGAGTTGAGAAGTGATAATGGAACAGAGTTCAGAAACCACAAGCTGGAATAATTCTATGATGAAAAGGGTATATCTCAGAACTTCTCTTCTCTCTGTACCCCTGAACAAAATGGTGTTGCTGAAAGAAGAAACAGAACACTGATTAAAGCAGCCAGAACTATGCGGAATAGTGCAAAACTCTCTAAATAATTTTGGGGAGAAGTTGTCAACACTGTGATTCGTCTAAACTACACCTTAAAATATATAATATATAATAGAATATAAAATATATAGTAAGTATAGTCTAAAAACAATAATCAATAAAACCAGGAAGTAGTATAGAATGTTCTCGGGTCGTTTATCTCCAACGAGGCTGGACTAGAGAATCGATACAGTCGTAAGATTGGAGTTTGAATGAGAGAATTGATTTGAGAGTGTGGAAAACTAAGTTACACAACAACAAACAAAAACGTTTAAGAAAAACCTAAAAATTATGAAATTAAGCTGAAAAACGAGAGCAGGAATCCCGAACAAAGGGACAAAAACCTAAAATCTTCAAAATTAACCCTACGAAGAAATTTTTACTTCTAAACTACTCTAGGGGACTAATAATGAAGAATGAAAAAGACTAGACTGAAAACGGAGGTCGTTTGACCCAAAAACGAGTCAAGACAAGAACGGGGATGAGTCCCGTTCTTTAAAAAGTGAAACTTTGCAAAAATGACCCTACATACGTAAATTTATTTTTCCTAGAAAATATGCAAATAAAGAAAATTTTAAAAAAAGATTTGTATTTTTTTGACTTTTATTTTAATTATTATTAATTAAAAACTGTTTTAATAAAAATTAATTATAAAAAATAGTAAACAAATTATTAAAAATCTAGAAAAATCAGGGAAAGTGCTTTAATGTATGTAGAATCCAGGAAAAATAAGAGCTTGAACAAACAGCTTATAAATAAGCTGAAATAAGCTAAACTTGGGCTGATAGCTTAAAGAGGAAAACGAGTATAAAGTTAAATTGGTTTGGTATCTTAACAGAAAAGACCCAAGGGCAAGTGTGTAGCAGAGGTGGTGTTGAGGCTTTGGTATGCAAGGGGGAGGTCATGGGTTCGACTCCCATGCCCTCCCTTTTTGAAAACTTAATTTTTTTTTATCTTTTTATACAAACTGAAAGAGCACATCAAAATAAGACTTTTTAAAACTTACAACTTTTTCTGAATGTTTATAAATAAGCCAGAACAGCTTAATGAAACAGACAGAATGCTAAAAAAAAACTTAAGACTAAAAGAGCTTAAACTACTAGACTTTAAAAGACTAAAAAGCACAATGAAAAGGGAAATAAGCCAAGAAATATACTGAATAACATCTAATAAGCATCAGAGAACAATAATAAGCCAATAAGTCAAACAGGAAAGCACTAAAAAGCTTATAAGCACATAGAGGTTAAAAGTACCACAAACAGACAAAGGGGCACCTATAGGCTTAAAAATAAGCAATCTCGGGTGGGTCCTAAGACCTGAAACTTATTGAACCTAAAGAGGGGCTTAAAGGCTTCCTAAAACTGTGCTTATCTAAAACTCAATCCTACAAATGAGACAAATGCAGTGTCTTTAAAGACACTGCTTTGCACCAGGGGAGATACTCTTTACAAGGCTAAAAAGCCAGCTTGTAAATAAGCTGGCATATAAGTTCAAAACTAAAAGATTAGTTAAAACAGGTTAAATATGGCTCATGGAGAGCTCATGCACAAAATTTATTAAACTGAAAACACCAACTACCATCTGATAATTAGGCTTGAGCAATGGCAGTTTTGACAATAAAAAAAAACTTGACAGATAAAAAAAAACAATGAATGTTAAACTTAGGACATTTTACTAATACTTTGTGTACTACAAATGACTCCAATAAAAGTGGTAAATTAGCAGCAATGAGCACTTACCCTAACCTAGCACAAATGAACTAATTTACACTCCTAAAATCCAACATATTCAAGCTATTGGTACAAGACACCTTGAAATTGAATTCTAAATCCTAACAGCCTCTTAAAACAGATTAGTACTTCCTCGGATAGCTAGTTGAAAGTGGTTCATAGACCCCAACCTAAAGCAGAACCCAAATTGACCCGTTTTGGCCTTGTACCAAACACCCCTTTAATACTGAAAACAGCCTTTTTAAACTTATTGCACTGATTTTAAACAAACAACTCCTTAATATCAGATATTAAATGGTTTAAAAGGAACCTAATGAGCAAGTTAGAACACAGAAATAAGCAGTTACAATAAGCCAACAAGAAATGGACAGATATGAGCTATATAAAGGCAGAACTGAAAGGAACTATGAAACAAGTAATTTAAACAATGGTGAAGGTTCAAATGACAAGAAATAACACCAATAAGATAAAATAAGCAGAGAACAATTATAATAAGGCAGAATAAGCTTAAATAAGCAATGCTACAGTACCTCTTCAAAGGAAGTGTAAAATTAGGAACTTACAAGTTTCTAATGTTTTCTGTCTGAATTCAGATTATAAGCACCAATCCTAGTACCTCCCATGAGGCTCTAAAATCATGGCAATCCATTGTTAACCATGCTCCAAATGCTTGAAACCATAATCTTTCTTATTTAAACAGTAAAACTTGTAAAAGGCTTTTTCAATTTCTTTTCTGATGAAAAACAGAATGTGTAAGCTTGAATGAGCTTATGAAGGCTTATGTAGATGGCTTGAAAACAGGGAATTAACTGAGTGCAATTACCCTTAAAAGACAGAATTTAACTGAACTTAGAACTTGAATTTTTGCATTAATATTGAAAGGTATACAAAGCTGTAGACTGAAAGAGTATGATTTAAGGACTAAACAACATTAAACTTGAGACATTGAAAATAACATTACACTAAGAAATGCAAATTACACGTCAAAAAAAAACTACTGGTTATCTCTGTCTTCTCTCTTCTTTTATAAGCTGCTCAAATGTCTTCATAGCTTGTGTTAGTTGTGTTTGTGTGGTGAGAGCAAACCAAAAATAATCCTGGCCATTGATAGTCCCTTGTGCTACTTTGATTTCTTGGCAGTCGTTGGATCTTGTCTTGAAATACGGGTAAGATTTGGTTGGGGTATTTGGCTTCTGAGGTGACAATTTGGGGGGTTACTATATGTGGGGGAGTAATGGGATTGCCAAATGGTGTAATTAGGGGGTCTTAGTGGAGGCGGGGTTTAGTTGTTCCCATGGTGTATTGGTGTGAGGTTTGAGAGTTATGGGGAGAAGGAAAGGTAAACAGGGTTTTGGATTTGGTCTATGGCGGGGAAAAATGGAGGTTTTATAAAAGGTTAGGGATGCAAGGGATGTGTTTGGGGAATTGGCACATTTGGTCCTTGATGTTGTTTAAACTTTTTGGAAAATGGCATAAATGGTCCCTCATGGTTATGTCTTGCATTGCAAATTCAGTCCCTAAAGGGACTAACGAGGTTAAGGGTTAATGGGGATTGGCTAACGCCCGTTAAGTGGTATGTAGGCTTGGGCCAGTTTTATCATAAAAGGGGAATGGGCCGGGTATGTTTATTAAACAAAAGGGTATTTGGGCTCATTTGGATTTGTGGGCTGATCCGGGCCCACTAGGTGGGTACGGGTGAGCCCACTTTTAACACTTTGGTTTTTCGGGTTCGGTTTTTGATAACTTTTCCAACGACGTATCCCGGGGTTGACTTTGACTTTGTTTTGTCTTCATTAAATGCGCAAACTTTGTCGAGTCGATCCGGTAATTTCCGTTTGAGCTCCGTTTTCAATCCTTTTGTACCCTTGGCCTTAGTTTTTCGCGCTCTTTCCAAATCCGTGTTCGGTTTTGTCCGGTTTGGCTTTGATTTTTGTCTTTTAGTGAATATCCGGTACCTGCACAGCACAAATGCAAAACAAACATATCTTTGGCAATTTTTGTCTGTTTTTAATCATTTAAGCTCGTTTTATTGGGTATAAAATATGTGTAATTAAGCACATATTACACTGCCTGCTACACACAAAGCAGATCCATCATTGTGAAAAGGCATGGGAAGACATCATATGATTTGTTCAGAGGAAGATCTCCTAATATCAGCTATTTCCATGTGTTTGGGTGTCTTGTTCTTATTCACAATCATAGGGACAATTTGGGAAAGTTTGATGAAAAAGCTGATGATGGATTCTTTCTTGGCTAATCTCTAGTGGCTAAAGCTTTCAGGGTGTTCAACATCAGAAGACAAGAAATGGAAGAAACCGTACATGTTACATTCAGTGAAGATGATGAAGCCATTTCTTAATCCAGCACAAAAGTTAATGCAATCAACTTCAATGAAAACGGATCCTTTCCAGATGATGAATTCCTTGAACCAAGGAGTGAAGTTACTCAGTGCCCTGGCAATACTAAGTATTTTCCCTACATTCCTGCATATGAAAACACCACACCCTCTGAATCACCTATTCTTCAGGTCTCTGTCACCTTTGAAGATCCTCCTGAGTTCACTAAGGATAATAATCACCCAGCTCTTAATGAACCTGATCAAGCAGAATCAGCTGATCACTTTGAACCAGTTGAACCTCAAAACAATGTCATCATTAAACCAATTAGTGATGTCCAACCCTCACCAACTATACCACCCTCAGCTGATGTCATCCTTCAAACCCATGTTCCTCAAGACAGATGGTCAAGAGAAAAGCACATTGAACTTGTTAACATCATTGGTGAACCTCTTGCTGGAATCACAGCCAGAAGTAGGATCAGAGACTCAGATGTTGCCTCAGCTTCTGAATGTCTCTATGTTAACTTTCTCTCTGAAATGGAACCCAAAAAGCTTATTAAAGCTCTAGAAGAAGAAGGGTGGATTATTGCAATGCAAGAAGAGCTGACTAGTTTGAAAGAAACAAGGTCTGGACCTTGGTTCTAAAACCTCATGGTAAAACCATCATTGGGACTAAATGGATCTGTAAAAACAAGATGGATGAGAATGGGATTGTTATTAATAACAAGGCAAGGCTGGTTTCTCGGGGTTATAATCAGCAAGAAGAGATTGATTATGAAGAAACCTTTGCACCTGTTGTAAGATTGGAAGCCACCAGGATCTTTCTGGATTATGCAGTCTACATGGGTTTTATGGTATACCAGATGGATGTAAAGAGTGCATTTTTTAATGGGAAAATCTCAGAGGAGGTGTATGTTCAACAACCTCTTGGGTTTGAAAGCAGTGAATTTCCTAATCATGTTTGTAAGTTGGATAAAGCTCTCTATGAGCTAAAACAAGCCCCAAAAGCCTAGTATGAAACTCTCTTAAAATTTCTTATTCAACACAAGTTTGTCAGAGGTACCATTGACAACACTTTTTTTACTTATAAGACTAAGAGTGATGTTATTATTTTATAAATATATTTGGATGATATCATTTTTGAGTTAACCAGTTCAAAATTAAGTAAACAATTTGGAAAGCAGATGACCAAAAAGTATGAAATGAGTATGATGGGTGAATTAATTTATTTTTTAGGTTTTCAAATAAAACAAGATTTCAATGGAATCTCTATTTGTCAAGAAAAATATGTTAAGGACTTGCTCAAAAAGTATGATCTAGCTGACTGTGCCTCAGTGAAATGCCCTATGCTTCCCCCAAACAATTTGGGCCCTGATGAGTCAGGGGTCTCTGTTAAT
Source organism: Tanacetum coccineum (assembly GCA_026074375.1). Lineage (NCBI taxonomy): Eukaryota > Viridiplantae > Streptophyta > Magnoliopsida > Asterales > Asteraceae > Tanacetum > Tanacetum coccineum. The sequence goes on along the minus strand of BQNB010021983.1, from coordinate 54,211 downwards.
GAGACATTGTTCAGAGGCATGATACGATCACTAATGTACCTCACATCTAGCAGACATGATATCCAATTCTCCACATGTCTCCGTGCTAGGTACCAAGCTAACCCCAAGGAATCCCACTTTGTTGCTGTAAAAAGAATTTTATGGTATCTCAAAGGAACTCCAAATCTTAGCCTATGGTATCCAAAAGGATCAGGCTTTGATCTAAAAGCATACTATGACTCAGATTACGCTGGATGTAACCTGGATAGAAAGAGTACCTAGGGGGTTGTCAGATACTTGGAGGAAAGTTAGTATGTTGGAGTGCAAAGAAGCAAAGCTCTATGGTAATGTCATCAGCTGAAGCTGAGTATGTAGATGCTGCTGGATGCTGTGCTTAAGTCCTCTGGATCAAGAGTCGGCTGGCTGACTATGATGTTCTCTATGACAAGGTGCCTATATTTTGTGATAATACAAGTTCCATTGCCATATCAAACAATCCAGTGTTTCATTCTAGGACAAAACATATTGACATCAGGTATCACTTCATCAGAGACCACATTTTAAAAGGTGATATTGAGCTTCATTTTGTACCCACTGATTTTCAACTGGTTGATATTTTTACCAAACCTCTAGTTGAGCCTAGCTTTACTAGATTGGTAGCTGAGTTAGGTAAGTTCAATATTGAAAAACATGTATTTGATAAGAAAAAGGCTTTAAGTGATCTTCTGACTTGAATATTAAATATTTTTAAGGTAACTTAAATGTAACTATCAAGTTAAGACAAACATTCTTAATATTTAATTCAAGATTTACTCAAAAGGTTTTACCAACTTTCTTAGAAAATGTGAAAATAACAGTACTCGAAGGGTCATGGGGGCCCACGTTTTGTGACAGTTTTACCACTCGCATTTAATGCGGACTTCAAATTAATTTTATTTTTAAACTTATAAAATTCTTTGTGGTTTAGACAGTTCACCCTTTTTTCACATACATTATTTTTCACTCACTCAAAACCCTAAAACCTCCATTTTTATCACCTCACATAAACCTTTTCATCAAAGCTTAATAAAAGTTTTAGTCAAATGGCTTCAGAATCATTATCTTTCCAACAATCACATCACTTCTACCATCATCAAAAGTCAATTTTAGGTGTGAGGAGGGTATAATTGCTTTCAGTAATGTTATTGCTCTTCTTGAGCACCTAAACGAGTTATACCGACCCATGCTTAGTTTTCTCTCGAACTGTTGCATCAATAAAGCTCTAACCCTTCAACCCTCCGCAATGTATGTGGAATACCTTAAGGAGTTTTGGTATACAGCAGAGGTTGAAGATGAGACCAAGACCATTACCTTCTCATTTTCATGGTGGGATAAAGCCATGTCCTTTACTCAAGATGAGTTCATATCTGCCATTGGCCTACCCATTTGTAAGGATGTTGTTCCTCTACCTCCCAAGGAGACTGTAAGGATTGGGCTGGCGAATTTCTATTTGACAAAGATAAACCAACCCTTTCATCCATTGTCCTTGTTAATTCTTCACCCTTAAAGATGAAGTATTTTACACCTATTTAGAAACTCTTCATGCAATATATTGTCAAGTGTTTAGGTGGGATGCAAGGATCACATGACTAAATGAACCTTAATCGGCAGACAATTGCATATTGTCTAATCTGGGGGTTGAAGATTGACATTAGGGTGATTATTTTCTCAGACTTGATTCATAAGCTTCAAAATGGGAAGAAGAACAGGGAATCGAATATTTGCTATACCAGGTTTTTATCCCTGATTTTTGAAAAAAATGCTTGGAGAAAACTACATCAGCAATGATCTCACACTTGTAAAACCCTACACCATAACAACTGCTTCATTTCAAAAACCTCTAGCATCTGAAGTTGCTTTGACTTCACACATGCTAAAAGTAGCTAAACTTTTTCAAGAGCCTGAACAGTCTTCGATCCCTCCCTCTAGGGAGGTAAATGTTGTTGACACAGCTGATAAGTCCTTGTCTAGGGCCTCTGTGTAGCCTGTCACTCAGCCCAAAGCACCAATTGACCTGAAGATAAAAAATAAGAGAATCCCACCTTCTTCCAAACCAAAGTCTCCATATAAGGTCAGGGTCATCCTTCCAAAGAAACAAGTCACTGAGACTCAGCACACTAAGGTCACAGTGGCCATCGTTAATGCCACTAAGAGTCTAGTAGCCTCCGAGTTGGCAGAGGAGCAAGTAAACCAGCCTTCAGCCACTGAAGCCAAAAAGGTAATAGTATTTTAAATATAAGGGGCACTGCAAGCAACCACTCTCAAAATTCTCTAGGAGAGAGTGGTGAAGTTAAGGGCTACCCCCGACCTAATAGAGAGTCAGAGTCAGCACTTAATTTCCCATATCTTTTGTGCAGTCTGTATCTGCACTCAGGGGATGATACTAAAAGGCTGAAAACGCTTGATGTTTGACTTTGAAAACTCTAGACTTTGCTAGATCAACCTAGTTATGCATGAAAGTCGACCCCTGTATGAACTGAACCTCACTCAGACTCAAGGGTCCCTTGAACCAATGATAAAAGTCCTAAAAGTTTTAAACTTTTGAGGGGACAGGAACATCACACCCAGTCTTCTTAGGGGCAGATAATAGCGATCCTCGACCTCATTACAAATTCACAAGTTTTAACTAACAAGTTTATGCAAGTACTAGACCAAAATATTATGGAGGAAGAGGACGTTGCGGTCTATTCTATAAAGGAACCTACTTTTGAGCAGCTTATGGATGAAGTAGACAAGCTAAAGGAGGCTGCTCAAGAAAAACCAGAGAGTCCATATGACACTGAATCAAAGATTAAAATAATTAAGTCATATCAAGTTAATACTGTCTGGTTCACTGCTCATTCATCAGGGATCACAATGGAGTACTTCAGATGATAATGTAATTGATATTACTCCTAAAGATAACAAGGAAAGAGACGCACCTGACTCTGGACTTATTTCCATGCCTGACGATGATCTGGTCTCTCTAACTGGCTTCGACTCTCAAGCCTTGACTGATCATGACTCTAAGGAAGGTACTGTAACCTTCCATGCTTCTGCTAATATGACAGCTCAGTCAGACCCCTTTTGTCATCTTCATGAAGAGATGGGCATACTTAATACAAAGATTGATCAGTTAGAGAGAAGAATATCCAAGAAGGTAGTTGAAGATATGAAATCCTTTATACCTACAATAGTTGCTGATACACTAAAAGAACAGCTGCATGGTCTTCTTTCAGAGGCTCTAAAAAAATACTCTTGCTCAGCTGATTCAAGATTCCATCAAATTTTCTATCTCTGAATCTATTGTAGAAGAGCTACCCCAGGTTGATGCTCAGATTCAGAAGAACTTACAAGCTCAGTTACTTGATCTTCTTCTGAAACCCATTTACAAAGAGTTTAATGCATTCAACAAATTAGAGAGCCATAGATTTGTTTTACATCAGAAGGAGCTGACCAAATTCCTTCACAACAAAATGAGGAAATCCATCAGACTGAGAGTCCGCACAGGGATGAAAGAAGTTTGTAACAAACTCTTTGCTTGTACATCTACTATGGCTACCAACTCCCAGCATGTTCGAGATCTCAGGATTATGTTTCACGACATGGTTTCTCTCCTAAGTGCAGCAGAAGTCTTTCAAAAGACTAATACTGAGGGGGAGAAGTGGGAGAAAAACAATCATGAGTCTTCAACTGAAAAGAAAGATGCTCAGCACCATGAACAAACTGAGGGGGAGAGAGATTTAGGCACTATGGCTATTATTTAAGGGGAGCAACCATTAGCTCAAATTTCAACATATGTTGAACAAGCTTCCCCTGTGAATAAAGAAAATGCTTTGGTTCTTCATACAGCTAAGAAAAGGAGTTCAGAGGAAGACACTTTAGGGAAGAAAGAAAATGATGATGAACCTCCTGCCAAGAAGCTGAAGTTCTTAATTACATCTCTAACTCCTCTAAAGACACTCATGCCTGATCCTCCTTAATACACTGAAGCTGTCAAAATGACATTGGGTTAATTCACTAAACATCTCTCCAAGACCACATCATCCATCTTCTCTCCTACTCCTCCAAGAGAGCCAACTCTTCCCAGAGATGAATCTAAAGGGAAAGGTATTGCTACTGAAGAGCCACTAAAGGATACCATGCCTTTCATGGAAGAAGGAGGCTCAGTTCCCAAAATATCAAGTCTCAAGTCCTTTGTCATTCCAGAGGGACCACTGAGTCAGGAGGATGTCATGGATCAACTCAAGGAGATGAAAAAATTAGCTGATCTGAAGACTAAAAAAGAGAAGTATGAAGAATCTCTAAAGAAACTCTTGAAGAAGTCTGCTACAATCAAGGCTCAGAAACAGAAGATGGCTGAGCATGAGGCCAAGAGGAAAAATATGTTTAATGAATACAACCATTAAATCACTCATAGGGCTGATCAACTGCTAATAACAAAGATCAGTTATAGAGTAAACTCTTCTAAGGAAGCGACTATGAGGATCACCAGAGCCAATGACCCACCGAATGTTACTGTGCATGACAAATTCAGACTAAAGACTCTAGGCTTCAGTGAATGGCTAAAAGTTCACTCTCTGGCTTCCAAGTCAAAGGTAAAATCAAATGACTTGCTTCTTCAAAGCCTCAAAGCCAAATTTGAGTGGGTCTTAACTCAGGCAAAAGCACTTGGCATTCCTCCACCTCCTGAGCTTTCCACTTTTGGGCTATCAGTTCTAGCGGTTGACAAGAAAAGGAAAAAAAGTTCAGAGATTTTGGAAGAGGTCTTTATGAAAGAAAATGTAGTGGTTGATGGAATGCATAGGATACTAGTTCCTCCCCCAGGGATTAAAGGCAGACAAGGGCTTGTCATCAGGGAACCTGAGTCAGGGATTTTCTTCTACAACAGGAACTGGGACTTGGTCTTTCAAAGAGAAGAATAATTCCATCTGGCTACCACAGCTCAGTTAATCAGACTACAGAGTTCCATTCAGAGGGGTACTCCAGAGGCTAATGAAATGTTCAGGAAATTAGAGCTGACAATAGAGGCTAGGGATGATGCTGCTCAGGCCAGAGATATTGTAAAAGATAACTTAGATGGCTTGGGCCAACATATGTAATGAATTAATAAATTTATTTTTGCCTATTCTCTGTTTAATTATGTGTAAGAAGAATATGTGTCTCACTTACCTTATGTTAATTACTTAGCATAATTTATATTCAAATAGGGGGAGATTGTTGGCCCGATTCAGTGCCCAATGATCGCTGCCTAGATTTAAACAGAAATTAGGCTAAGTATTGAAGAACCTCTGAGTGGTGGACTCAGAGGTAATGAAATGACTCTCTGAGTGCAAAGCCTCAGAAAGCAACATCAAACGTATTCGAGTCAAAGACATCGTCAAGGAAGCCGAAGATTACTTGAAGACATACTCATCAGCTGGGATGGATATCAGCTGGTATGTAGAAGGAATACGCTGAGGTTCTAAGGAGAGTCAGAGGTGGCAATACTCTGACTATCCTATTACCCTTTAAAGAAGAACAAGCTGAGCTTAAGTTGTTCTTTGAAGTTTAGGCGGGAAACTCAATATCTCCTAGAGGCGCGACAAAAGGTGATTTGAGTTGTCTGTACCAAGTACGAGTTGGTAAAAGTAATGAACAGTTGTCAGAACTATTCACTAAAGTATGGGTGGGTAGTTTCCATGAAGGGAGGTGTATTAAATACCTCGTATGTCCTCCACTAGTTTATTGACACGTTGCAACTACCCCCACTAAGGACGTAACATCGTATTAGTATAACTAGAGAATGTTGTAATGAGAAAATGTTATCGCTTTTATTGTTGTTGTTATTATAGGCATTTACTCCTTTTTTGAACTTACACAGTAGACCTCTGATCCTATCGGCTGGTCATATAAGTTCGCTTGTAAAATTGATACTCTATCAAGTTTACTTGTTCAAAGGGTGATCATACATTGTCATTCAACTTGTGCGATCCATAACACATTGTAATACTTTGATTCTTAATCAATAAAGCATTACACGATTGAAAAGTTATTACTTGTGTTATTCACATTAGATAAGTGTTATATTCCATATAGATGTGTTAATTGGGACTTGACTGGACTGAAGTAGAGTCGCGACAAATGTGGTTTGCTAAAACAGTTGCAGCCATCGACTCTTAATGCACCTTCCCAAATATGTTTTAGAGTGTGAATTTTGGTTTCCTTATTCTACGCGGCTACTCTTAAGTGGTTTGTATTGTTTTAACAACAATAGATTAAAAGTAGATGTGTAAAGGGAAGACAAAAGGTTAGTTGTACCAAAATGAACCACAAAAATGAGAAAAACAGACAAGAATAACAATTTACTAGTTAAACATGGACACAATGTTGCTTTGAAAAACTAACAATTGCCCAATATTACAAGTCTGGTTACCAAACAGAAGACACCAATTACACAATTACACAAATATAGCTCCAAATTTAGTTATACGGAACTGAACCAATAGAACTCAAAAACAACAATAATGAAACCAAAGCTTCCCAACATGAGCTGATTCAACAACCATTTGGTTCGAAACTGTTAGCCTTAATTTTATATAAGTTGAACAAGAATGTTATCGGTCTTATTAGTCATAATTAGTCTTGTTAAGTAATAGGCTAGTCGGGATTAACGGGCTTGGATTGTAATCTAATATTGTCCATGTTTTAGGCTTAAAGCGCAAGATAAGCCAAGCCCGACCCAAGATAGAAAGCCCACGAGCCCATGGTGGCCTTAGGGTATAAATAAGACCTTCTCCACACATGGAGAGGGTATTGGTTACCATTTCTTACATTTGTATGTGTGTGTAATCATCCACCACTCCTCTCTTTCTTTATAATCTAATCTTCTATCTTTTGTTTCTCTCTCTAGTTTCTCTCTCTACTTCTCTACTCTTTTCTAGCTTACTACTTATTTGGTATTACTTATTGTTGTGATATGGATTAAGTGTTGGGATAACAATTGGTATCACTCGCCACGGGTAGGTTTAGTGGTTTTGTTGTGAGTTTAATCAAACTTATTGGTTCGGCTAATTATTTTTTTTTGTATACGGCTTATTAGTTTATGGTTTTTAAAACACACATTTTATAACAGTTTATTATATAATTTGTATCATGATACACAAACTTTGGGCTTAAAGATTATAATTCAAAATGGAAAAGATAAGAAATAGTAGAAATTCTTTAATAGTATTAGAAAAGAAAAATGATGACAAAACAGTATTAGAGAACTAAACTATGATTCAATAGTAGTATAGGGCCATTCCACATGCAATATTTCAGTAGCTAAGCCAACGATTCAAGTATAAATGATGAACCTTGCATGAGCAAATCTATCACAACAAAAATATAAAAACAAGAAGAAATTACAATACGGTTTGAGTTTAGGATTTTCATTAAATTCAAGAGTCTAGAGACGCCGAGTTTAAAAAAAAGTAGTAACCAAGGGTGGTTCAAACCTCTCATCATCATCACCTCTCCTCGTTGCCTAGCAAACTTGGACATAGGTAAGTCGCCCTCGTAAGCTTAACGTCTAACTTTATTATGTCACTCGCATTGTAGTCTAACAAACAACGCAAATGAAACACGTCTAGCCTAGCGAGCCAGACGAGAACTTGGGCCATGCATGGAAAGTGTACGACGCACGAGGTATAACCCATGCATACTCTTTGAGTACGTACGCATGCCAAGCTTCTCGTCATACCTTGCATAAAATAGTTGTACATATGCAAACTAGAATAACATCATCGTTCAAGTAAATGAACAACGAACCATGAAGTTTTATAAAAACCTTGACCAGGTACAAAATTTCTAAATGTTGGCTCACAAGGGACGTATAGGTATTAGGACTATACGTAAATAGCATAGGAACCGTATATTGTGATCTCGAGGTATACTAAGGGCGTGACCAAGTAACCCAAAAACGAACCACAACGACCCTTTTGTTCGATATGAGTGCGTCACAAACGCTATGGAAAACGAACAACTCATGCTCGTTGGTTCGTACCCATAACTCGTAAACCTTTGACACAAGTAGCACATGAGACGCACCACTAAGTCATGAAAAGGCACCACCTTGTCATGGTCATTGCGTTGTAAGAAAACGTGGCCATAACAGTCACGGTTGCGTCTGTTCATGACGCATAGAAGTTCGTCCTTGTGACTCGAGCTTGGGTCTCCTCGTTGTTATCCATACAGCTCGTAAACATGCAAATAGATAGTAAACCATTATATACATGTGGGTTGCTATGAAAGAAATGAAAACAAAAATAGTGAGTGTGAAAACTCACTGTTGTTGCGTCAGGTGGGTAACAAAAAGAAAAAGAAGAGAGGATGGACATGAATTGGTATATGTAGTCATGTGATGAATTTTGTAAAATATAAAAGAGTGCATTATATTTCTTTTTGTTATAACAAGTTGACATAGAAATATCCATACTACCTTCAATTATAAATTTCGACATGTATATATATAGTACATGCGTAGCCATCGAACTCTCGGTTCGAGCTCCTGAGTTGGCTTAGCCGAACCCAAATGGGTTGGTAAATACCTTGACGAGCCAATGTTTACTTAAATAAGTGGAAGATTAAATGACATTTTTTTGATAACTTAGAAATGAGTAGCAACGAAACCGAGTTTAAACGGGTAAACAAACTTAACACGGTTTATAAAGCGTATTTGACACTAAAAATATTTTTAAAAACTTATTCGGGTTTTTTAAACATGAAAAGTTATAAGAGTAAAAGAATTTAAAAATATAAAAGTTGTATATATTATATATATATTACTATTTGAAAAGTCGGGAGATTAAAACGGTCACATAAAAATTTAAAAGGTTAATTTGACAATTTACTAAATTTGGAAAATAGAGGGACTGAAATCCGATGTTTTGAAAACTTAAGGGTATTAGTTGTAAATGAATAATTTTCATAAATTAATTAAACGAGTCGAGAAAACCGCGACATATAAACTGATAATTTCACAAATTAATTAGCAACTACGATGTAAATAAATAAACGCGATAAGAAAAAAACACATAAGCATAGTAACTTACCAATAATGTTTATATTTTCTTTAGATATAAATCACATGGACTTGTAAATATACGTTACTGCGCGTAATGGTATAAATTCCTGTATAGGTACTTATAATTGTAAAGTCGTCCCTAGAGCCAACGGTTTAACCAGCATTTTGAAAACATAAAACGTTATCTCATAAGCGACAGTGCCCTTGATGACCCATCTGCATAAGTCATTTCATACATTAAGTATTTTAGAATGTACACTCAGATTTGTCGTAATTACTTAGGTGTTTGACTGAATTACTATTTGACGTACCTTGATCCATTACCAATTCCAGACGATTAACTGACAAGGTAAGTTTTCATAGCCCCTACTTTACTGTTTTAAATCATCTTTTGAGGTGAGAACATTGCTTATTTTTAACAGTTGAACACAAGTACATTTACTGATTTACTATTGGGTCTAAGTCCCTATTCAACCCAACTTGCTATATTGCCCAATTTATCATGAACCGTCAATTTCTTGACCGGATGACCGGTTGAGGGAGCGCGAATGTTATGGATAGATCTATCAGGATTGACATCCCTGTTTGTCTTGGACTGCAGTTTCATTTGAGTCAGTTACGGATGTCGCGGGTTGGACATCTGCATGGGCTTATCTATGATGGTACTTGTTAACGCTTCGGTGTCATGAACTTAGACAATAGTAAATACTTTTCATTGTGATATATAGGATTTCTATATTTCATGCTATGTTTATAAATCTTGTGGTTTATCACTATTATCAAACAACAAAACCTATGAACTCACCAACTTTATGTTGACACCTTAGCAATGTTTTTCTCAGGTGATCTATATTACGGAATATATGGAGTCAACATTGGTATATTGGCATGTAGAGGTCTATCTCTCGTATCAAGTCCTTTTCACGCCATGAAGTCACAAACCCCAAATCTAGTCTTTCGCTGAGTAATTTGGGTGTGACAGATTGGTAACAGAGCTCTTGGTTTATAAGAGAAACTAGTTCATTAGTACACTCTAGACTATACCTGGCTCTAAGGACTATATCAAAGAATACCATACACACTATCTAATACTATTCACTATATTGAAACATAGGATATAATCTAAAGTCAACAACTATTTGACACGATATCATTAGAATACCCACTAAAATGCCACTTGCTGTCATGGAAAACATGACTACGCATTACATTCACCATCTTGGAATAACATATCCTAATTGATTACGTATTCGTATCATTCCTATTGCAGGAGGGAAACCACTATATAGACGGTGCGTCACCACATACTTTACCCTAATAACCAATGATCACACTAACACAGGTGGAGCTAGAAGGAAAATCACTACATAGATGGGGGGGATTATAGATGTTTATCATAATTTCACTCTGGGGAAACGTATCTCATTTGTAGATGAGGGATTTACATGACATGAACACTTCGGGATACCCTGCTTAATCAGCCGCGTCATTAACGTCCTACACGATAGGACACTTTAGTAGCAACCGTAGGATTAGAGCAAGTACCTATACTGTGCTATCGTACTAAGATCGTATAGGGGGAGAGAGGGGTGGCCGCTTGTCACTCACGATTAGTCGTCTAGCGATCTTTAGATATAAGGTAATTAGATCCTTCACCAAAAGAGGCTTAAGATACTGACGTTGAAAGTGACGCAGATGTTGTTATGGGAGACAGGGCGACACTTTTCTAATAGACGCGTGTCAGAATTTACATCCCAAAGTACACAAGGACACTTTGTAGCAACCGTTGTAAAATACCTATACTGCTATCTACTATGTCGGTATACCCTTAAAAGTATTTCTAAGTATATAAAAACCTACCAAAAAGCATATACCACTTGAAAGTACCAAGGTGTTTGGGAGACACGACAATTTATATACAGAGGACCCCATGTGTGGTAGAAAGTACCAAGGGAATAATAAATCACAAATCAACATATAACAAAACATCCTTCATCAGGTGTTTGGGAGACACGACAATTTATATACACCATGAGTCCCTGTACCGACTATGCTTACAATCCCAAACAAATAACTAAAGGAAAAGGGGATGTCAATGTAAACCTAAGGTATACATAGCCTGATCAACTATGTATAAGTTAGGTCGACAGAGATATGCTCAATAGTACTTGATGTAATAACAAAAGTTTGAACGCATACACCTTTTACTCGTTCATCACATTAACAACAATACTCAAAGCAACTATGAAAGACTGCGGTTCATCAAAGATACATCATGAGGATTCAATCCTACGTAAACGAAACAAAGTTAAAGATAAAACGTTTGATGATTCTTCCTGGAGGATTCAACTTAAGATTAATTAAAATGCTCAAGGACAAAACGGCAATACAACTCGCACGCCTACTGGCAAAAGCTACTTTTTCCAGAAAACTTCCACGCCAATCGCCACGATGATAAGTGGCACAATAAGACCTAGTATTACAATGATGTACTGGTGATCCTCTTCACGTGGAACACTCGCCAAATAACCACCAACCACCACAACGAACACAACCGCGATCAGGGGAACGAGATACGACATTTTAATCAAAGGACGAATGAAAAATTTAAGTAAGAAAACTTATCTTATGTTTTGACAAAGGAGAGAATTAACGAATTATATATATAGTAGAGGTAACGGTTCGCCACATTTCTAGCCGTTGGAGCCCCACTTGCCACTTTCGTCCTTTTCTTAACCCATGCCATAAATAAGACGCTTGAATCCAGGGCGAAGGTTTCCAACTTAAAAAGGACTGCGACACCCCATAAAAATTTAAATATTATTCCAAACCCTTAACGGAAAATTTATCACTGAAATTTTTTCGAATTACTATTCAGTCTCATAAAATAATTACCTTGGGAAAAAGTTTAAAATTAATAACACTATCCCAAGACCACCTTATGATACTGTAGAGGGACAGTAATCATGTTCACTCAATTATTCAATTCAAAATTATCACGCAAACACTTTAAAATACTGTGTGGAGACAGTGGTCGTAATTACTCAATTGTTCCATTCAAGATGTATCATGGCAAGGCAACAGTCACAAAGCGAATATTTTTTTATGATACTACAAAGATCAAATGCATTCGTTAGAACTTGCTAGATTACTAACATAATAACCGTTGGTCTAAAAAGATGGAAACACAAGTACATAGTTTAAGGAAACAATGTGTATTCAAAGCAGTACAACAACATGGTTACAGCAATCCTTAGACCATTAATCCGATGACTCACATTCTGAGTCGTACCTCACTACCCCAAATTCTAAAAAGAATGCATCATTTTCGGCTTGTTCTTGCCTAATTCTCTCCTCTTGTGCCTTTTTGTTCATGGCCTCTTCTTCCAACGTTTCCCTTAGAGCTTCTTCATCCATACGGAGTTGATGTAACTCTTTATCGGTAAAGGGGCAATCAGCCTGTGATGACGAGCAACCTACACCTCCGTGCGTACGGCAGGAGTATTTTTCCTGAAACCAAGCCAACTTAGCATCCATTTGTTTCTCTAGTTGTGCCGCCTTTCCATACATAGAAAGATGCAGCTTGCGATCCTTTTCAGAACTTTCTTTTAAAAACGTGCAAATCAAAGCACGACTCTCTTGAGAAATGTCGTTGCATTTCTCATAAGCTTTTCTAAGATCATCCCTGACGGCGCATGAATCGTCAAACTGAAAAGCCAAATTCAAAAGCACATCCTGACGACCCTTATCTTCGTTAATTAATCTTTGCACCAAGGCTTCGACTTCGGAATCAGTATGAGGAAGCGAACAGGTCATTTGAAGTATTTTTGTAGCAGGACTTAAGTTTGAAAATTTGAGAGGAATGAGGTGGTATTTATAAGATAAAAGGGGGAAGGGGAAATAATGTAAGATCTTGGCATTACTTCAACGTATATATTCCCAACATTTTGTCGTATTGGCTCGTCCCAATGACGACACATTCATTCGGGATATGTAAGGACCAGTTTAAAAGCAAATACCCTCACACGTTCGCAAATTCACAATCACCTACAACGTCTTGATTTCGTGGGCGAAATCTTCTAACCTGGGGAGGCTGTGGCACCCCGTAAGAAAATTTAATTCCCTTTTCGTTAAGTAAAAGTCATGTACTGCAAGTTTGCGAATTCACCGTTAATTTCAACAAGAGGTCATTTTATGATCGTCAATGCATTACTTTTGTCATGGAAAGTTTAATTAGCACACGAATATCACCACTATTGCTCTTGTGTCTAAGAGGATATTTTAGAACTTGTAGCGATAAAACAATATTTATTTTTACAATTGTCAAACGAAGTCATTTACTTAGATTATTTTCATGAAACCATCTACGTTCAATAACCATGCAAATCTTTAAGAGAATTCAAAAGAAATATACACTTAAGAATACATCTAAACCAATATCAGGTATATGCACATGCATATATATAAAACCAACTCATAATAATGGCAAAACATCCATCATCACCAATCCTTACACACTACCCTACCCACTTTCTTATTTTGAAAACACCTATCACATGATGCGTCTCAAAACAATCTGATACAATTCAAAATGGAAAAGATGAGAAATAGTAGAAATTCTTTAATAGTATTAGAAAAGGAAAATGATGACAAAACAGTATTAGAGAACTACACTATGATTCAATAGTAGTATAGGGCCATTCCACATGCAATATTTCAGTAGCTAAGCCAACGATTCAAGTATAAATGATGAACCATGCATGAGCAAATCTATCACAACAAAAATCTGAAAACAAGAAGTAATCACAATACGGTTTGAGTTTAGGATTTTCATTGAATTCAAGAGTCTAGAGACGCCGAGTTTAAAAAAAAGTAGTAACCAAGGGTGGTTCGAGCCTCTCATCATCATCACCTCTCCTCGTTGCCTAGCAAACTTGGACCTCGGTAAGTCGCCCTCGTAAGCTTAACGTCTAACTTTATTATGTCGCTCGCATTGTAGTCTAACAAACAACGCAAATGAAACACGTCTAGCCTAGCGAGCCAGACGAGAACTTGGGCCATGCATGGAAAGTGTACGACGCACAGGTTACAACCCATTCATACTCTTTGAGTATGTACGCATGCCAAGCTTCTCGTCGTACCTTGCATAAAATAGTTATACATATGAAAACTAGAATAACATCATCATTCAAGAAAATGAACAACGAACCATGAAGTTTTATAAAAACCTTGACCAGGTACAAAATTTCTAAATGTTGGCTCACAAGGGACGTGTAGGTATTATGACTATACGTAAATGGCATAGGAACCGTAACCGTATATTATGACCTCGACGTATACTAAGGGCGTGACCAAGTAACCCAAAAACGAACCACACCAACCCTTTTATTCGCTATGAGTGCATCACGGACGCTGTGGAAAACAAACAACTCATGCTAGCTGGTTCGTACCCATAACTCGTAAACCTTTGACACAAGAAGCACATGACACGTACCACTAAGTCATGAAAAGGTACCACCTTGTCACGGTCGTTGCGTTGCAAGAAAACGTGGCCACAACAGCCACGGTTACGTCTGTTCATGGCGCATAAATGTTCGTCCTTGTGACTCAAGATTGGGTCTCCCCGTTGCTATCCATATAGCTCGTAAACATGCAAATAGATAGTAAACCATTATATACATGTGGGTTTGCTACGAAAGAAATGAAAACGAAAACAATGAGTGTGAAAACTCACTGTTTTTGCGTCAGGTGGGAAGCAAAAAGAAAAAGAAGAGAGGATGGACATGGATTGTTATATGTAGTTACGTGATGAATTTTGTAAAATATAAAAGAGTGCATTATATTTCTTTTTGTTATAACAAGTTGACATAGAAATATCCATACTACCTTCAATTATAAATTTCGACATGTATATATATAGTACATGCGTAGCCATCGAACTCTCGGTTCGAGCTCCAATTGGGTTGGCAGCCTGTTAACGAGTACAAGTTAGAAACAATATTTTTAGATGGTTTGGAATTAGTAACAATGGAGCCAAACTTTTAAACAAGTAAATGAGTTTATCCTGGCTCATATATTTTAGTTAACACTAAAAATGTCTTCAAAACTTATTTAAGTTTAAAATATGATTTTAAAAGCCATATTATTTACCATGAAACATAAGAACATTAAATACAAGAAAATGATTTTTTTTACCAAATTATAGACGTCCTCGCATGGACTGCAACATATAAAATGGACATTTAGACGAGGCTTAAGTGAAGACTAGAGAAGGTAAATGAGCGAGATGAGTATATATATGTAGCTCAATAGTTGGTAAATAATAGTTATATTAATAAAACATAAATTGTATTATTTTAACAATCTGACTATGCGATTTTAAGCACATAATTACATCAAATTATGTATATGTGAGTAGTCGTGTATCATCCCTAGAGCTAACAGTTTAAGCAACATTTTAAGAAAAGAAAAGAAAATCATTATCTCCTAAACGAAAATGCCTTCATGGCCCATTTGCATAATTCATTTCGTGCATTGAGTGCTAGCATATAAACTCGGAATTTTCATAATTTAGGTATTGACTGAATCGCTATTTGGCGTGCCTTAATCAATTATCAATTCCAGACGATTAACTAACAAGGTGAGTTTTCATAGCCCCTACTTTACTGTTTTAAATCATCTTTTGGGGTGAGAACATTGCTTATTTTTTTACAGTTGAACACAAGTACATTTACTGATTTACTATTGGGTCTAAGTCCCTATTCCACCCAACTTGCTATGTTGCCCAATTTATCATGAACCGTTAATTTCTTGAAAGCGCGAATGTTATGGATAGATCTATCGGGATTGACATCCCTGTTTGTCTTGGACTGACATTAATCAAGCAAACACAGTTTCATTTGAGTCAGTTACGGTTGTTGCGGGTTGAACATCTGCATGGGCTTATCTATGATAATACATGTTAACGCTTCGGTGTCATGAGTTTAGACAATAGTAAATACTTTTCATTATGATATATAGGATTGCTATATTTCATGCTATGGTTATAAATCTTGTGGTTTATCACTATTATCAAATAAAAAAACCTATAAACTCACCAACTTTATGTTGACACTTTATCATTGTTTTCTCAGGTGTCCTACAATACGGAATATATGGAGTCTGCATTGGTATATTGGCATATAGAGGTCTATCTCTCGTATCAAGTCCTCTTCATGCCATGAAGTCACCATCCTAAATTCAGTCTTCCGCTGCAGTGAAATTTGGGGGTGTGACAGTGATCCTCGTTGCTCAATTTGTTAGTTATCGTGCATACCTTATTCGGCCGCACCGCCGGAAGTCATTGGTCGACACCACCGGGTTCTTGAAACATGTTTGTTTGACATGTTCTGCATATTCTGTATATTCTATGGCATTACCTTAATTTTATGAAAAGTAATCTCACGAGAGTAAACTTGCTTATATACAATAGATAAATAAAAAAATAGTAAAAAGACAAAACGTCTACTATGCTAACGACAATATTCCATTTTTGGAATAATGTTACATAAATCATTATATAATTTTTATTCCGTAAATATAAAATTGGACCGAATGTCATTAAGGTCATAACATGGCTCATGATTGGATATCCGGACATCTTGTTGAGTTTTATTAAGCTTCATGGTCCGTGAATAATGCATCCAAATGTATAGTTGAGCCACCTTTCTAAAAAGCGTTGTGTTTTAAATAGCCGAAAACATAACACCATTATAAAGATATTTGACCCACATACGCTATGGTATATAAGTAACCAAGAGCTTGTATCTTCAACCTATGTGGGATAAAGTGTTAGAATAAAAGGGTACAAAATATCTTCATAAAAAATAGTAAGAAAGAGATAATGCAAAAGTTCTTAACAGTTGGTGAATGAAAGATTTGTTATATGGTACATTAAGTTGTTTATGCGTTCATAACACGAAACATAAAGGCACTGACATGGATAAAAGAACCTATGATGATTTTTACTATGAAAATACAATTGACTTTACTTATCTGAAA
Source organism: Tanacetum coccineum (assembly GCA_026074375.1). Lineage (NCBI taxonomy): Eukaryota > Viridiplantae > Streptophyta > Magnoliopsida > Asterales > Asteraceae > Tanacetum > Tanacetum coccineum. The sequence goes on along the minus strand of BQNB010021983.1, from coordinate 37,128 downwards.
TCGTCTATATAAAAATCCATATGCTATCAACATGTTCATGTTCATGTTCAGGTCATGAATGAAATTTCTAGCTGAGTGTAACTGAGTGGTCATTACGACCAGGGTCCATCACTGCTGTCAATTTAGCACCATACCCGTTTATCCTCTCATCTATTTTACTTCACCGTCATCACTACAACGAGTGACAAAAAAAACGTTAAGTTTGCTCGTGGTTCAAACCACGAGTTGATGCGAGCTAACAATTTAATTACCATATCACTCTCAAATTATAAATGTCTCGCTAGTTCCATCATCAGCCTTTTTAGTGAATTAAAACAAGCAAAAACATTGCATAAATGAACTATTCTAATAATTATGTGATTCATGCTAACATGTATGTGTGTAAGTATATTATGTTTCACAATGTAATTCATCATATTACCAAAATCAGAATTTAATGAAAGAATAACATGAGTCATATTACCGGGTCTGGACGGATATGGCCGAGTTTTGGCCTGAGATGGCCGGGTCTGGCCGGATATAGCCTGGTCTTTGCCGGATATAGCCAGGTTTTGTTCGTATCGTAGTGGTTTACGTTTATGAGAACATGGCTAGATTCGAAAGACTAAAATCTCTTACATATCGAGTGCGACGAGAGTCTATCTTCTTTACCTACTTGGACTCCACTTTTTTTGGGTAAAGGGTTACCCCGGTAAAGTACATTAAAACCAAAAAAAGTTAAGAACAAATGGAATGTGGTGAAGTACCACATTAACCTCAAACTAAACAGCTTGATAAACACCTAAAACTAGAGCTTATGACATGCCATAAACTCTTCCAACTCTAGAAACAACTGATTGTAACTAGAACACATAACACAACTAAACAAGCTAACCAGCAGCGGCCGTGAAAGATGAACTTCCACCAGCTTTTGTGTTTTGAATTAAGTTAGCCGATTCATCATACACATTTTCCACTTCTTCTTCATTTAAGGCAGAAAATGAATTAGACATGGAGAGATTATCTTTCTTAGATGAATTACCAGTCGTCTTCAACATAGGTGTCGATTGAGATGCATAACCCACATAAGTAGTTCCCTTCATTGGTGCACTTGTAGTCGCTTTAGGCTCATATCTAACATTATGTTTAACCGAAGGACCAGTAAACTGACCTCCATTAGTAGACTTGGACTTACCTTTCCTCTTCTTCTTTTTTACCCACCGTTTGGAAACCATCATTTGTCTTCTCAGCATTAGGGGTAACAACATTAGAAGTAGCAACAATAGGAGGACTCACCACTTTTTTAGGGCAATAGTCATGAACATGACAAAAATCTTACATGTATCACATCTGGGCGGCCTCTATTCATACTCAACACGGATGGTTTCTTTGGTAAAATCATCCTCAGAAAGAGATGGAATACCAATAGTAACAACATCCACGAGATTAGAATCTGAATTTATCTTAATTAAGCACCGAGCAAAACTACTCCTACCCCACGAATCATTACACATGGAGCTTGTGTATGAATCAAGCATAACAGGTTTACCAATGAACGTAGCAATTAGACTAATACCATCCTCTTCAAAAACTTGAATAGGAACATAATGCAATTTAACCCATATCGGAATACGAGTCAATTCTTCTTTGAGCAGTCTAGTATCCATCGACCATTTCTTAAGAATGATCATAGATTTACGAATCAACCAAGGACCACAGCAGGAGCGACTATCTTTACATCTTTCTTGGGTACATCTGCGTTGTATGTTTTCTTCTCCTCCGGCTAGTTCGATCCTAAAGAGAGTATTAGGATCATCACGTATATAATGGTTATAACCCGTTTGGTAAACGCAACAATTTAGTATCGGTAAAAACAAGCAAGCTCGGGTTTTGTTGATCTGCAAAAAGAATTTCACCTTTCTGAAAATCTTTATAAATAACTTGAGTTGATCAGGTATACATAAATTTAGGACAACTTTCACCCGTTCAGTCGTTTGTCCCATTTAAAACATTTCCCTTTTAGCTACAAATGTATATTTGACCCGTTTCCAAATCAACCCATCCATAAGTACAGTAATAAGTTAACTAGTACCGATAGTATAAATGTGTTTCTAAACGCACATATAAAGATGGTGAAAGATTCGGTCTTAAATTCTTGTTGTTGCTGCTTTGACTTTGTAGAAGGAGTGTTTGGGTTAATATATCTGTAATATTCGTTAAACGTTTACAGTTGGTCTAGAACTGCAATTTATGTAGCAAAAATAAACTCTCAAGTTATAGAATGAATAACTAGTATTTGTAATCTCGATGAGTAAAAAACTGTTGGTGATTTTAGTGTCATCGACGGCCATTTAGGTAATGACGATTTACTAGAGACTAATGAGATTTCATATTCGGCTCGGATACGAGTTAGGGAAGTGTGGAGTGCACACTCGTTGGGATAATATGTTTTCGACCATGACAAAAATGCAGGGGTCAAGGGGGCGCAACCCCTTGCGGGGTCAAGGGGCAGCGCCCCCTGCGAGGTCAAGGGATAGAGCCGCTTGCTGGGGTCAACGGTATATTTGGTGCTCCAAGTAAGTTATACGTTTTTTCCTCTTATTTTCCCCAACCATTGTGACTGTTGAAAAACAGTTGTGAGAGTTGGTTTCAACCAACTTTAACTGCATCATAACTGTCATCTAGAATTTGTTTTTAAACAGATTCATTAGCCTCATTTACAGATACGAAAAACACATACAATTCCTTTTTTGTTCTTGCTTTGTAATCCGGTGCCTAGAATACAAAGTGTTCTCTTCTAGAATTATCCCGATAAGTATTTCGTGCAACCTAGACATCTATAGGGTCGAAATACTTTATACGGAAAGTGAACTCAACACAATTCTAGTAAGATATCCAGGATCATCACAAACCCTACCAATTTCTAACAAAAACATGAGTTGTTGACTACTTAAATTTCTTATGGTGCTTAATTCGGCATTCTTGGTCCTTAGTTAAATTAACTCTAGCCACCTTTATAAACATCACTTAAAGTTAAAGTAAAACTGATAAAAAATTTAAACCATTAAGCCAATATTATTGCGAAAACATACAAGATACACTGAACATTGCAATTAATCATGAATTTAGGCCAAAATAATCAGATATTCATTATTGTAGCAAAAGTTCAGCAGCAAAAAAAGGTGACTGGTTTGCAAACTTTCAGCAGTTTTGTTGAGTTGTGAAGGCTTATCCCATATCGGTAAGATAAGTAAACTAAAGAGGAGTTTGAGACTTATAAATATCCATCTCATTGTAATTGTAAACTTGGACCTGGGTGTGTGTGTCTCATTGTATCTTGAGTGTGTCTGTTTGTACCCCATGCAGCTTAGCACGGGTTGTGCAGTTGGGCACGACCGTGCAGTTTGGCAAGAGCTTAATAATATCTCTCTGGTTTCTAAATAAAACCTTTGACACTATGATAATCTTTTATTGTTAAAATTCGCATATTACAAACAAACATAGCAAATGCAACATGTGGAGAAGTTTAAGTCAACCTAACAATTACTTTCGGAGTTAAAAGACATGAAATTTTTTTAACGAAGAGTAACAATGTGTGTTAAAAAACTCAAACAATACATTATAGTCATTTTATAAAAGTACATTCCACTCATATCAATAAATTTTATGTTCTTCTATCTATTCATCTATTCAGATGCCAAACTAAAGAGACTTGCAAAAAAGGTAAACAAGACGAAGCAAAAAAAACGCTTCAAAAACAAAGATGATGACGATGATGACTCATATAAAAGAAAAAGAATAAAGTCACGTGAGCTTAACAAACAAAGGTACATTACACTTACTGTTTAGACCAAGATCATGTTGACTGCCACGACTATCCTTGTCGTGGATACCACGTTATATCTTGTGTTGATTTACTTTTCTCTATTTATCTTCCGTAAGCCTTGTTTGTGTTCTTTGTTGTTCTTACTTGTTTGGTTATTTGTTGTGTGATCCTTTGTCGTGGGTGTAATATTCCCAACAAGTTTCTCGTTTATGGAAGGTAAATTCTCGACTAATATCACCTTTTAGGGAAGTGTTCAAGATCATCCATCTCCTTTCCTCTTAACACCAACTTTTGCTCCTCAAGTTTTAAACAAGTTTCGTTTGCAGTCACGCTTTTCCAATCGGCTTCATTGAGAAAAAAAGATTTTTGATGCTGGTGTTAGTAAAACATAATGAAGAGAAGCATATACTAGTGTAGATGTGGAAAAACGGTGGGTCATATAAGTTGGGTAAGGGATGAAAATTGGTTTGTTTTGAAGGGGTCAGTTTTGGTACAGGTCAAAGAAGGCCAGTTTTGGTACGGGTCAATCCAGTATTATTCTTGGTACCAATCCACTTTTAGCACACGCCTAGTTATAAGTAAAAGTTATGTACTGTCAAGTTTTTGCAAATTGTTAGACCGTAAAACTCACGCTAAGTCATTTTATGAAACGTCAAGCAGTACTCCTCGACAAAGAAAAAGTTTAATTAGCACGCGAATATCACCGTTATTACTCTTGTGTCTAAAAGGATATTTTAGAACGTGTAACGATAAAAACCATACTTATGTCACATTTGTGAAACGAAGCCAGTTACTCGTATCATTTTACGAAACCATCTACACTCAATAACAATGACTAAATTCAAAAAAAAAAGAAAAATACAACAATACATCATTATAAATTAAATTACATATTAACCCCCACTATTCTTATTACTCTTCAAATCTTACAAAATGGATACGTCACTAACTGGTTCAAATAATCAAATGAGGTCAAAGATAGTAGGCACCCATGGGTTCAATGATGGCAAATAGTTTATAAAACACCATTATGACTAGATTCCCTAATAGTAAACATCAATAATGCCAATTCTCAAGAAAATGGAAAAGTTTCAGGAAACGAGTGATAAATTGGGTATAAATGAGGCCATGTGCATGCAACTCTCAAAGCATATTAAAGCTTTGAAAACAAGAATAAATAATAAGGTTTCGAGTCTAGGATTCACAAGTCCCTAGAGATGTCGGTTTCAAAAGAAGTATAACCAAGAGGTGGTTCGAGCCCTCAACACCATCAATTTCCTCTCGTTGGTAAACTTGGATCTCGATAAAGTCATTCCTCGTAGTTTAACATTAACTATGTCATCCACCCTGTATGTTTTAATTAAGACTCGGTTTTGCATGACCTGAAATTGGGGCACACCTTTAACCCCAGCGTGACTAATAAGTACGTGACGCATGCATGGACTCTGGTTCCGAGGCGCGCATTAAATAAAACAACGTGTAGTAAATATATGTAAAACAACGTAGCAATGTGGTAAAAAACAAATAAACACCAAAGGAAATTTATTACATTAAACCTTAAACACTATATGATATGCTACGATGCTCACTAGGGCTAAACAAAACTAGGCTGCGCGTGAATTGATTTCCTATGTGGTGACCTCGACCCTACAGGGGCGTAACCATGAACCCAAGCCGGCCACAGCCGATCAATTCTCGTTGTCGTGCGTCACAGACTCTGTTAAAAACGAGCATATCGTAAGCTTGTAATAAAGACCCCTTCACGCTAGACAAATGGTTACCACCTGAGACACACCCAATGCGTGCCAACAGCTACCACAGGTCGTTGCTTGTCGCGGCTGTTGCGCTACAAATAGGCGTGGCCACAGCAGCCGCTGTTAGGCCTGCTCAGGCGCGCCCATCATCCGTATATCCCAACATTTAAAGACCTCGTAACCTAGTATTCAAGTCGGGCAACTTGTGGGATTAATGGAAGAACTAGATATATATATTTTTAGTGAGTTAGGAAGGAGACATTAAACCACAACAGTGTGATAAAACCCACTGTTGGTGACGCTAGCATAAAATAGAAAAAATGAAAGAGTGTAGTCCATGTGCGTTGTTGGTAATGTATAAAACTGATGCATGTGACACTTTCTACCACTTGCCTATAAATTACTTCATTTTTTTGACATAGAAGAGTATAAATACTTGCATGTGATTTACCTTATAAAAGTTAGACAAAATATATTAAAACATGCATGTTGCCGTGTCTTTTTTTTTTGTCGTTCCAGGCCTAGACCCACCAGGTGGGTAAACTAGTAACAAAATTATACCATTTCGAGAATGTAGAAGAGTTATAAATAACAATTTTCGATGAGCTAAGAATGAGTAACGCCCAAATACTAAAATTATAAATGGATGAACAACGACTTTTATATAAATGCTTGATACTAAAAATATTTTTTAAAATTATTCGGGTTTTAAACGTATGCGAAACCTTTGAATATAAAAAAGTTTAAAAATTGGAAAACAATACTATTTTGGAAAAGATTAAGGGATTAAAAGAGATAACCCGAACACTTAAGGGTTAATTGTGTAATTTACTTAATTTAGAAAATAGAGGGACTAAAATCTGCTACTTTGAAACTTAAGGGTGTTAGATGTAAATAAATAATTTTTATAAATTATTTAAACAAGTCGAACGAACCGCGATATATAAAACTGATAATTCTACATCTACGAATTAATTAACGACTACGGTATAAAATAAATAGACGTGATAAAAAATATATAAACACGTAACTTACAATTAATGAATTTAAGTCTTCCTAAAAATTATATCGCATGAACTTGTAAATATAAGTCACGACGCATGATTTTATCAATTTATGTATATATACTTATAAGTGAAAAATCGAGTACCATCCTAAGCCAAACGGTTTTTTTTTAATCAACATTTTGAAAACATAAAACGTTACCTCATAAACGACCATGTCATTAGATGAATCATTTGAATAATTCATATCATACATTAAGTCCTTAGAATGTAAACTCAGATTTGTCATAATTACTTAGGTGTTTGACTGAATCACTACTTGAAGTGCATTGATCCATTATCAATTCCAGACGATTAACTGACAAGGTGAGTTTTCATAGCCCCTACTTTACTGTTTTAAATCATCTTTTGGGGTGAGAACATTGCTTATTTTTTAACAAGATATGAACACAAGTATATTTATTGATTTACTATTGGGTCTAAGTCCATTCAACCAAATTGCTATATATCCTGTCCCAATTTAACAGAACCGTTAATTTTAACTCGGTAAGCGCGAATGTTATGGATAGATCTATCGGGGGAAAAAAAAAATTTGGGACAGTTCCCTGTTTGTCTTGGACTGACATTAGTCAAGCAAACACAGTTTCATTTGAGTCAGTTACGGATGTCGCGGGTTGAACATCTGCATGGGCTTATCTACGATGATACTTGTTAACGCTTCGGTGTCATGAGCTTAGACAATAGTAAATACTTTTCATTGTGATATATAGGATTACTATATTTCATGCTATGGTTATAAATCTTGTGGTTCATCCTTATCATTAAACAACGAAACCTATGAACTCACCAACTTTATGTTGACACTTTAGCAATGTTTTTCTCAGGTGCTCTACCTTACAGAATATATGGAGTCTGCATTGGTATATTGGCATGTAGAGGTCTATCTCTCGTATCAAGTCCTCTTCACGCCATGAAGTCACCATCCCAAATCCAGTCTTCCGCTGCAGTGAAATTTAGGGTGGGACACATGTTGCGCTCTAGCTTGCCCCTTAACTTATATAAATTTAAGCTTTTGCTAGTCTTTTATATAAGAACCTTTAAAATGCGAATTTTAGCCTGAAAAAAGCCAAGAGTTTTGCAAGCTTCCATGTTAGAGTTTAAATATGCTAAGCTTGTTTTTATTAGACTAAGCATTCGCGGATCTTTTTATTAAAGATTTTAAATTTACAATGAACGAGAAATGATAGAGTTTTATATAAGTTAGATGCCTAAACATAGAGTAGTTTGGTACTCCTTTTAAGGCTCCATAGGGTTTCATTGTGGCTTTTTGCTCCCCATCAGCTTAATAAAACGCAATATAATTGGTTAAAAAATTAAGTTACTTTAGTTTTTTCATCTAGTTTAAATAACTTCGTAGAGATTCCTTCTGGTGAAATTAAGGTACACATCGAGGTTTTGTCAGTGTTGTGGGGAAATAAACTCATGGACCATGGTCGGCTCGCATACCGATGTGGCAGTTGTTAAAAGACCGCAGGACTTGAAATGTCTTGCCAATAAATAATAAGTTATATAATAAACCGAACCGAAACAAGGCCACTACCCTCATGCGCTCACAACCGATGTGGTAGAGTCGTTTAAAAGTGTAGGAGGTATTATAAAAATAATAAACCTGTGGGCTGATAAAAGTCTATGGCATCTGCCGGCTCACAACCACACGCGTTGCATTCTTCATAAATAAGTCACATGTAACAATCCGAGACTGATAAAAGTTTGCTGCATCTTGCCGGCTCACAACCGATGTTGCAGCCTTCTAAAAGGTCGAGAAAATTACCGAGGTCGAAATATGTTTGTTGCATCTTGCCGGCTCACAACCGATGTTGCAGCCTTCTAAAGGACCGAGGTTTAATAATGTTGCAATAATAATAATAAAGCCAAATTTCGACTTCGGGGTTATCTAAAAAGGATAACCCTTAAATCGTGGTGGTAAAGCGACATTAAACTTAATGGTTGTTTGGACCTTATTCTCATCATATCGTCTCTTTAGGAAATGATTTCAAACTAATTATGGTCTAAACCGGGTTTACTTTATAAAAATAAGACATTAATTTATTTGTCATCAATAATAAGAATAAAATCTTTAGAGGATATAGTGGAAATAATGGAGCTAAAGTTACGCATATACTTTCACAATTAGCTTTTATGAGTAGTGTTAGCATCTTAACTTGTATTTAACAATAATTTCGTTTTTAAGGTTAGTATAGGGTGGGTGAAAAATCAAGAACGATGAATTTATCCTTTTTAGTGTTTCTTGTTCCGTAAAGTTATGTTATGTATGAATAATAATAAACGTATAAAAATGGTAAAACGTGGAGCTTTTCAAAACTAGTGATTTTTAAATCCCCTTAGATGAACACTTTGCTACTTTTCGAGATAATTAGTCTAGGGGTGAAACTATTGGTTTTCTAAGTTTATGTTTATGACATTACGTGAGGACACGACAATAGCTTAGTATGGGGGATTTTGGTATGTGCTTAAATACACCATACCATTATTGTTGGATTGTGAGGGGACCTTTTACCTAATAAAATGAGCTTAAAAGACCAATAATGACCAAAAACATATAAAAAATGCAGTGTATATGTGTGTTTTGGTTGTTATGTCTTGCAGGTAATGGATATGTTAAAAATGGACAAAACAAGTAAAAAAGGGACAAAACACGAGCACGGATGTAAAAGAGCCGCGAAAAATACCAAAGCCGAAGCATATCCAAATTTTCTGGACAGACCCGGGCCAATTTTAGTTGGGCCGGTCAGCCGCACTATTACTTATACCACACTAAAATTTAAGGCCTTTATTCACTAAATAGAAATCCATTTTCCAAAATCGCAAGTCTTATCCAAAGCCTAGGCCCGAAAACAAGTCAAGCCAACCCGTTTTGATAAAACTCGGCCCAAATCCCCTTTATAAACATGGTCAAATGATTTTATAGACAGGTCAACAGATCAATGTTATTGTAGCTCTATCCCCTTTTTCCCTCCATTTTACTTTACAAGGCAAGCATCGACCAACTGGTACAATCAACAAGTACACACGCTATTAGAAAGGATAATCTGACATCACTAACAAATGCCCCTCTAAGCACGCTGGCAATCCCCAGCAATGTGATTGGCTATTGAAGGCTGGCACTTTGATCCAACCCTGTCAAGAGATTAAAGATTAGAGGCGGTTATGATTGGATGGCCAAGATCAGAGGAGTAAGGAGCATCCAGAGGGCTAGAAGCTTCGCTACACTCAATAAAGGAGGCATCACCCTCACAGAGCAAACTATCAAGGAGTAGAGTAATTTAGAGTATTGTAAGAACAGCGTTATTTAATTGTCTTACAATTAATTGTATTCCTTTTTATAAGCATAGTAACTCAGTTTGTTAATAAACTTTAAGTTTTCATTTAAATCGTTTTATTTACCTGCAATTTACTTGTTATGCTTTAAAATTGATTTAACTAAGCTGTTAATAAGCACATAACCGTCTCAAAAAACTTATATAAAGTTTCAAATAAGCTCGTATATGCCTTTTGAATCAACTTGGTTTAATGAATTATACGCTTAACTTATATGAACATGAGATTTTAAGCCTTTGGATTGAAAAGCTAGACATGGATTGAGCTTATTGGACTTTACCAGCTTATCATTAGATAAGCTGGAGCTATAGATAAGCTCTCTAAGAGCATTTAAGTCCTGTTTAGCTGGGACAAAGGTACATCTTTTTTCTCTCTAATTTAGCTTATTATCCTTTTCAGCTTATAAAACTGCTTATTGTTGCTCATGTTTTGCTTATCTTGTCTAAATATAGTTAAAAGTGCTTAGTTTATAGCTTAAGTCAGTTTAGTTCAAGTTTAAATAGTTTCTGTCATAGTTTTAGTAAAAACAACTTTTTAGATTAGCTTATTCATTAGTGCTTATCTCTGTGAAGTAGATGCTTATTTGTCCTTTATTGGCTTTACTCTATATCTGTTTTTATATATCTAAGCTTAATTCAGCTTTTCTTAGTTTAAAAATCAAATTCAGATGCCGTTCAGAACTATTGGGTTTTGGTTTAGCAGTCTTAACCAAGAGTTAAGACTGCTATGGTTTTTTGTGGTTTTAAAATTAGTTTCAATTAGCTTTAAGTTAGACCAAATAGTAGTGTTAACAAGTTTTAATCTGTTTTTAGTAAGTTTTATTTGTTTTCTGCAAGTTTTCAAAAGTTCTAAATGTAAAAGTGATTTAATCAGCTTATTTGTGTTTTTTTTTTAAAAGTCCTTCTGTGGTGTGGTTTTTGCATCAAAGTGAGCTCAAGTTACATATTACATTTGATAGTTCAAGTGTCATAGTCTTTTATTGTCATTTTTGGTTTTGGTTTAAAACTGCCATAGTAAGGTTTTCAGTTTTTCAATTGTGAACTCTAATTTTTAATCTTCAAATTTAGATAGTATAAGTTTGTTTTAGAATCTGATTTTAATAGCACAAGTTCATTGTGCTATCAAACTGTTTGAGCTTGTTTTTGAAATTAGCTTGTTTACTAGCTAAAATTTAGTTAGGCTTGCACTTCGCCTCTTCAAACTTCAAATAACTAAAAATTGAGTTTTCGGCTAGCCTTTCTATCAGTTTTCATTTGTTTTATTTTAGCTTATTTTAAAACCAATTTTCTTAATTTTTGTTAATTTGTTCCTTGTATGCTAAACTTCATCTGTTTGTGGCTTTTTCTTATTTTCAAGTGCTTATTGAGTCTTAAACTTAGCTTAAAGTTGTCATTTTACTTTTAAAAACTGCTAGTTTAAGTCTAATTTTGCTTTCAGCTTTTAAGAGCTTTAAGCTCATTCTGTTACTAGTCTTGTAGCTTATTTGGTTCCATCTTTCAGCTTATTGTGTCCGTAATGTTCTAATCATTTTATCTAAAAATGACATTTAGCTTTTAAAGCGAATCTGCCATTTACCAAATACCTTTATGCATTATTCTAAGCATATTTTAAGTTTCTCATCTAAGGGCCTTTATTAAATCAAGTCTTATTTTCATGGGTCCACTTGGTTCTTTAGCTTTTAAACGAAAAAATTTCAAAAAATAAAATGTTTTACCAAAAAGAAAGGTCACAGGTTTCGAACCTGTGACCTCATCCCCTTGGCACACATGCCTCAACACCACACACACTTAACCATTAATCGCCATTGGGACCCCACGGGGGGGGGGGGGGAAAACAACAAAATGTTTGGGGGGGGGGGGGGGGAAAAAAATTGGGGGGGGGGGGGTAGTAAAAAAAAAGGGGAAAAAAAAAAATAAAGGGGGGGGGGGTAGAGAGAGGGGGGTATTAAATAAAAGATGTGTAAAATTTCTTTTCTGTATCCTTTGCACCATTAATTATTTATTCATCTCTTCACAGTTTTAGCTTATTAGTTGATTGCTTATTTACACTTATCTAGGTAGAGCTACGACTTCATCGATTTTATTTTATCTTAGGATTAGTATATATTAAGTAATTTCCATTTTTCCAGATTTTAATAATAGTTTACTAGCAATTTTTGTTTTTAATAATTAATTTAGGTTAAAACTATTTTTAATTAATAATAAATAAAATAAAAACCAAAAAAATATAATTCTTTTTCTGAAAATTATTTTTAGTCATTTAGGATTTATAAAAATTAAATTTGCATTTGTAGGGCTTAATTTTGATATACTCGCTTACTTAGTCACGTTTTAGGATTCCCGTTATCGTTTTAGCGTTAATTTTCATTGTTCTAATCATTACTTGCGTTACATGCTTTTATGTGAAGAATATAGAAACAAATTCAACAATTTAAACCATTCAAATCACGCGATCACAAACTTAACCGATTTCCTTTAATTCGCACCTCGTCGGGATACGACCCGGGAAGGTTTTGAATTTTACTTTGGATAAAAGTAATCTTCTAGAATCCTCACGGAATACTTATTACTATACTATTATTGATAAATCCTTATACTAATTTTACATATATGTATTCGGACTGAATCATCAGAAAGGTACAATAGACGGCCACGATGCGGGAGTATAGAGTGCCTCGTTAATATAAGTCATAATATAACCAACTGGGCTAGCTTAGTTGGCTACTAATGGTGACCTTGGGGAGGATGTAACCGACATATTTTCGAGAGGCTCTCAAGTTCAGAGTCTCAAACTCTTCATGGGGTTTTTCCCATTCCAGTGGGAATCGATGGGGTTCTAACCTCCATAGATGCGACGATTATCAAGTTTAGACAGAGACTACCTTCTGGGTATGTACTGTGAAATCGAATCACTAATTATATTCCAATGCTGGCGAGACTACATCTGGTAAGTACTCGTGGCAATCGAATAACTAACTTAGTATTTTACTAACTCGCCGTTTAAAAAAAAGTAGTAATATGGTTGTGAATGTGATGATGTTCTCATTAGAAGTGTACCAAATATATACACCTACAAACTAGGGTTACATACACATGGGCCAAGCCCTAGTACAATACAATACATGGCTTTGGGCTATGAATACGACAATACTACAAGGTCCACGAAACGCCCCCACATTTAAAACAGGAGTAGCTCGAACGCCTAAATTGGACCGAAACTTGGTGAATAAAGGTGAATGAATCCCCTTGGTGAAGATATTCGCGTAATGGTATCGAGATGGGACTGTAAAACACGAACGTGACAAGTAGAAACAAAGTCCCAAAACAAAAAAGCAAAACAATCAACACTATGCTTAGATCGTTTGGTGCTGAACTGAATATGAAGAAAAATAAACGCTACAAATGTTTTCACAATGTATCAATGTAATTGTGCGAAGTGACGAGTATAATTCCCTTAGAAGATTTTGAACCCAAGCAGTCTCAGCGACAACATTAACGACACCACGATATTATGCCTCTGCACTGGATCATGAGGTGACGTGTTGTCTCTTGAAGACCATTAAGAGGTTGTCGTCAAGAAAACACAACAAGACCATAAGCCGAGCATCGAGTAGCCGGCAACCCTCCCTAGTCAGTATAATAATAAGCCACAATCTGAGACATGGAAGTTGCATATAACATAGTAAGCGTGATCCAAAGCCCGCGAAACAAAATGTAAGATGGAGCGCTTGAAAAGCGTTGAAAGATCAGGCCGAATGAATGTAAGATACTGAAGAGCTCCATCGAGGCTACGGTAAAGGGATGGGTTCTCTACATGTGATCTGTCTAGACCAAGTTTTGTGTCAGTGTCGACAAGTGTCTTACAGGGGTTATAGTTGAGCATGTGAGCGCACTCAAAACTTTGGTGTCAATTTGGTCCCTGAGATAAAAAACAAACCGAAGATGTACGATGAGCAAAATGCCAAGGAAGTACTTGGGTCCAGTCCCATTAAGAAACCTTGTTTACTTTCCCAGCCCACTAGTATGCTTTTCGCCCCACAGGGGCATATGAGCCAACAGGTTTACACAAGTGTCGACATGTTGTTTGTGGTTCGATGTAGACAACTACTCATCTCCCCCAAGCCTTCAATGCCATGACGGTTCAAGATTATGAGGATTCCGGATGGTATACGGATACATGCCATACTTCAGCGACCTTGCATCAGATGCGTTGATACTCACTTTTCCATCCTATAATAAAGCAATAACTCGTTTATTTTTTTTGGTAATGGTAATTCATTCCCGTTACTACTTCGGTCATGAGCATTTTTCATACACAAAATTAGGCTTTTACACCTTCAAAATGTACTTGTCAAAACCAAACATAAATAAAAAGTTAATTTTTGTCTAAAAAAATATACTCACGATAACAAATTGCCTCTAGTTGAATTTGATTCCTTTGGCTTTTTCTGTAAAGGAAACCTATGGACACCCGCCACCAAAACTGATCTCGCCGATGTAATAAGCAACGTAAGACTTATACCCTTTTTGACCTCCCACAACATTTTCAACCACTTTAATGATCCTGCCCAATCAATCTACGTGGGTTCAATGACTCGGTCACCCGGGAAATGAAGTGTTGCGTTTTTGAGTTTCCAATAAATTGATTGATTGTAATAAACTAAGTCTATATCTTTCTGCCATGCTTGTTACATTGGCAAGCATGTCAGACTTCCTTTTTCGCTTTCTAATTCTCGTGCTGAGAATAATGTCCACATTAAACACTGAGATAAACGGATCCCATGGACTAAGAACACCGATCTCGAGTGTTATTGAGATTATATATGTTGTGATTTTTTTAGATCGTTCTCATCATTTCTCTGGAATTTGTCCATTGCGTAAGAAAAGTGAAGTGATTGATAAATTTTTACCATTTCGTATGTATGTGCAAACGCAATTTGGAACAGAAATAAAGTCCTTACAATGTGACCATGGTGGTGAATTCGACAACCACCAATTTCATTCCCTTTTTGAAACACATGGGATTCATTTTCGATTCTCATGTCCTGATACATCCCAACAAAACGGGAAATCGGAGCGAATGATACGATCCATAAACAATCTGATTTGTACCCTCTTTTTTCAAGCAAATCTTCCCCCGTAATTTTTGGTCGAAGCTTTGCATATGGCTACACATTTACTTAACATTTTGCCATCGACGACCATTCAGAATGAAACCCATTTGCCAAATTAGAAGTGTACCAAATATTTACACGTACAAACTAGGGGTGAGCAGAAAAACCGAAATAACCGAATAAACCAAAAACCGAAATTGAACCGAACCAAAAACAATCGAATCGAACTAATAACCGAACCGAATTTGCCAAACCGAACTGAACCGAGCTGCAAATTCGGTTTTCAAATTGGATATGCGTTTGAGAATTTGAACCGAAAACCGAACCGCAAAATCGAATTTATATAAATATATATTTTTTATATATTTATACTAGACTATAGACCCACGGGTTTCTGCGGTAGCAATAAGAAAATTATATTGCAAGTATAATATAATTTAGTGAGCATTTATGTATTTTATTTGAAAATACTATAAATAATTCATAATGTTCATCTTTGTTGATGGATTATTTTTATTTAGGTATAAGAGGTGAGATCATGATAGAACAATATCATTTCAAATAACAAAAGAACACATCCATCAGACATCCGATTTTTCATCAAATAATAAAAACAATTAAAAAACTTCACTTTTCACCTCGTTTTAAAAAATAAAAAAATACTGCAACAGGTAAATCTACAACGACAAAAATACACAATGATATATGGGGGGAGAAAACACAATCGCACCAGAATTAATCATCTTTCTAATAGAGGGCACTTTTATATACTATCGAACGAACTTTTTTTCAAAAAAAATTTCATCACTTCTGAAAAAATCACATGAGATTTTTTCAGACGAACTAAAAAAATCGATTTCACATACTTTGACGACTTTTAGTGTTAAAAATTTTGGCCAAAAAAATTTACACGAATTTTGTAAAATCATTTGAGATTTGTTGTTTTTAAAAATCACGTGCTATTTCATAAATCGCATGTGATTTCACAATTCACTTATGATTTTTAAAGTAATAAATCACGTGTGATTTCATAAATTCATAAATCGCATGTGAATTTACAAATTTACGTGTGATTTTTAATGTAAGAAATCACATGTGATTTTTCGAATCACGTGTGATTTTTTCTGGGCGGAAATTTAAAAAAAACGTTCGTCGAAAGTATATAAAAAGTGCCCGTCTATAGAAAGATAATTATAAAATACTCTTTGCGATGAGTATATATAAAATATACGTCAAACGAAAAAAAATACATCATCGCGACGAGTATTTTTTTTATCTTTCTATAGGGGGAACTTCTATATACTTTCGACGAATTTTTTTCAAATTTTTTTTCGGATCACATGTGATTTGGTAATCACAATACATGTATTTCGTAAATCACATGTGATTTTTTCAGACGTGAATGAAAAAAATAATTGAAAAAAAAGTTCGTCGAAAATATATAGAAGTGCCCCTCTATAGTAAGATGATTTAATTCTCGTCGCGATGGTATGTTTCGTTTTGCGTAACGGTTAACGGTTTGTGAGATATTTAATTTTAAAAAAATAGGATGAAAGTGAGTTTTTTAATTAAATTAAAAAAAAAATTGATCTAAATCATTAGATAAAATTAAAATGAATGATTGAGATGAAATGAATTGTTCTTTAATTATTTAGTGTTCTACATAAAACTTTTCTCTTAGGTATAATGGTCTTTTATTCAAAGTTTGAACACAAGTCACACTTTAAAAAGAGTTTGTCTGCGTTCTAGAATTAGATTGCCATGAAATAAAATTAACATATTCAATTTTATAACCTTACTACATTTGATTAATGCATATCAAACTTGTAGTTTAGAGGGATGTAAAGCTAAAATATCATCTTGTTTGTATGTGACATCAAAAGTAGCAGGAATAAAGTTAATGCAAACAGTACACATAATTGCAAAATATGTTGGTTAATCACCTAAGAAATATACAATGGAATTATTGTTTTCTAATGTTGGTAAGGGGCATGTTTTGCTTCCTTAAAGTACCATACTTGGTAATATTAGGGATTCAGGAACTCCCAATTAGGTGGGGGAAGCCACAAGAGCGTCGAGAAGCGGAAGTGCACAAATTATGCGTACTCAATTTGGATGCCCTCGCTGCTAACCAAACTATACATGGCTACATGACCAATATAACTCCAAAAAATCACCTTCAAGTACCTCCAATGTGACCGACCTTTTGACCTTAAACCTCATTATTATATTAGCTTCTTTTCAAAGGTTTAGTTATATACAAGTATTCCATCCTTATCAACCCCTATGGTGTCCTGGAGGATAGTATAGAAGAAACTCTTTGTTCCCCCTGCAATAAAATGTCCTAAACTTGTTAAAAAATATTAAAAGCATGCTTTATTAAGATAATATTTACCTTAGTCTTTTGGATCAGCAAGCATACCTCTTTCTGTAGCAACAATGGCATATTGGTTTTTGGTTCTTCGTGCCCGTGTTGACAGTCATTAGAACAACAGTATCGCCATGTACTCCTTTGGCGCAATACCTAAAAAATAAAGTCAGCCCAAAAAGTCAAAAAAGAAAAGGACATGAAAAACCGTAAATAAAATAATCATAATCGTTTAATGACCGACTTCACTGAGGTTTTTGTCAACCCCAAGTTTTTCCAAAGTCTATTGTGCGTATTGTTTATTTCTTAAGGCTCAAACTCTATTATGTGTATTGTTTATTTCTTGGCGTCACAAACTATGACAAATGTGTTATTTTCTTGACTCATGAATGATTTATGTTCTTATTGGCAAGTAATCAATCACAGTCCCCCATTAATTCACTGTTAGGATAAAAACCGTGTATGGGTGAGTGAGAGAAGAATATGATCTAGATCACTTTTGTGGACTGGGCCGGGATTGGGCCATGATGTAATCTTGTACTAATCCAAGTAATGAAGAGGTGGTCTGCACAAATGAAGTAAACCGTTAGCCTTACCGCAGGGCGGACCCCGCGATTAAGCTCCGGCATGAGAGTAAGTATACATGCCTGTCAGTAGAAATGTCAGATATGTGTGTGTGTTATTGATAGGGACAATTGTACCTCTTTGGAGTTGAAATGCGAACCCCTTATTTATAGCAAGCCAATTACTAAGAGTTTTCCTAAATTTGCTTGCGACTGTTAGTAGCGTAGTGGACCCTTGTCGGCAAGGTTCCACATGAAATCGTTGTAAGCGACGTTGAAGTATTCTTTCGCCAGTTCGTGTTTGTCCACGGAGGTACAACGGGTACGGCTTTTAAAGGTACTCACGTGCGTCTTTGTAATATCCGGAGCGTGACCCACAAGCACAATAGTGGTCCACGCTCCGAATTACAAAGACGCACGTAGAGTACCTTATACAAGCCGTACCCGTTTGTACCTCCGTGCCAAACACTAACTGCGAAAGAATACCTCACAGACCCATACACGAATTACATGTGGAACTTGCCCGACAAGGGACCCTCTCCCGCTACTAACATTCGCAAGGCAAGATTATTAGAAAACCTTAAGTATTGGGCTTTGCCTATAAATAGAGAGTACATTCACACTCCAAAGAGGTGACATTTTTCCCCTATCATTAACACACACACATACTCTGACATTCTCTGACAGGCATGATACTTACTCTCATGCCGGAGCTTAATCGCGGGTACCGCCTGCGGTAAGGCTACGGTTTACTCTCATTAGTGCAGACCACCCTTCATTACCCTGGATTATACAAGATCTACATCATGGCCCATTCCCAACCGGCCCAGTCCACAAGTGATCAAGAACTCATATTCTTATCTCTTCACCCCCCCATACACGGTTATTAACTCTAACCGTAAAATTAATGGGAATCTGTATTGATTTAACTTGCCAATAAGAAACAAAAATCATTCATGAGTCAAGAAAATAACACATTAGTCAGGAGTTTGTGACCCAAGAAATCAACAATACACATAATAGAGTTTGAGCCCTTAAGAAATAAACAATACCACAATAACTCTGGGAAAAACAAAGGTTGACTAAAAAACCTCATGAAGTATCGGTCATTAAACGTATGATTATTTTATTTACGGTTTTTCATGTCCTTTTCTTTTTTGACTTTTATTCTGACTTTATTTTTTAGGTATTGCGCCAAAGGAGTACATGGCGATACTGTTGTTCTAATGACTGTCACACGGGCACGAAGAACCAAAAACCAATATGCCATTGTTGCTACAGAAAGAGGTATGCTTGTTGATCCAAAAAGTGCTAAGGTAAATATTATCTTAATAAATCATGCTTTTAATATTTTAACAAGTTTTAGACATTTATTGTAGGTGGAACAAAAGAGGTTCATCTATACTATCCCAATGACACCATGGGGTTGATAAGGATGGAAATTACTTGTACTAACTAAACCTTCGAAAAGAAGCTAATATAATAAAAGAGGTTTTACGGTCAAAAGGTCGTCACATTGGGAGGTACGTGAAGGTGATTTTTTTTGAGATAATATTAGGTCATATAGCTATGTATAGTTTGGTTAGCTAGCAAGGGCATCCAAATTGGAGTACGCAAAATTTGTGCACTTCTGCTTCTCGACGCTCTTGTGGCTTATAATTATGAGTGCCTGGAACTAATATTACAAGTAGGTACTTTAAGAATCAACATGCTTCCAACATTAGAAAAATAATACATTGTGATATTTCTTAGGTGATTAACCAACATATTTTGCAATTATGTGTACTGTATGCATTAACTTTATTCCTACTACTCTTGATGTCACATACAAACAAGAGGATATTTTAGCTTTACATCCCTCTAAACTACAAGTTTGATATGCATTAGTCAAATGCAGTAAGGTTATAAAATTGAATATGTTAATTGTATTTCTGATAAACTATTTTTTAGAACGCAGACAAACTCTTTTTAAAGTGTGACTTGTGTTCAAACTTTGAATAAAAGACCCTTAAACCTGAAGAGAAAAGTTCATACGAGAACAACTATTGTAATTAAAAAACAAACCATATTCATCACAACATCCCTTTTATTTTCACTAATTGTTTAGCTTATTCTTATATTAATTTAATAAACCACACTTTCATCCCTTTTTCTAAAATTAAATATCTCACAAACGTTAATCGTTACGCAAAAACGAAACATACCATCGCACGAGAATAGAAAAAAAACGAAAAATCAAAATCTTTTTATAGAGGGGCACTTCTATATATTTTTACGACAACTCCTTTTTTTATATTATTTTTTTCAGACCACTTCTGAAAAACACATGTGATTTTACATAAATCACATGTATAGTGATATCATAAATCACATGGTTACCGAAAAAAAATTTGAAAAAAAATTCGTCGAAAGTATATCAAGTTCCCCCTATAAAAGATAAAAAAAAGAATCGTCGCGATGGTGTATTTTTTTTTCGTTTGACGTAAATTTAATTATACCATCGCAAGAGAATTAAATTATCTTCTATAGACGACACTTTATATACATTCGACGAACCTTTTTTTTAAATTTCCCGCCAGAAAAAATCCACACATTTCGAAAAATCACATGTGATTATCTTACATTAAAATCCCACTAAATTGTAATTCACATGCGATTTAAAGAATTATGAAATCCAAACGTGATTTATCACTTTAAAAATCATAAGTGATTGTGAAATCACATGCGTTATATAAATAGCACGTGATTTTTTAAAAACAACAATCACAATTGATTTTACAATCACGTGTAAAATTTTCTGGCCAAAATTTTAACACTAAAAGTCGTCAAAAGAATATGAAATCGATTTTTTTTAGTTACGTCTGAAAAGATCACATGAGATTTTCAACGTGACTAGAAATTAGTTTTTGAAAAAAAGTCGTTCGATATATAGATAAAGTGCCCTCAATATAACGATGATTTAACTTCTGGTCGCGATTGTGTATTTTTTGTCGTTTGTCGATTTACCATTTGCAAGATATTTTATTTTTAAAAAAGAGGTGAAAAGTGAAGTTTTTTAATTGTTTTTTTTATTTGATGAAAAATGGATGACTGAGATGTGTTCTTTTGTTATTTGAGATGATATTGTTCTATCATGATCTTACCTCTTATACCTAAATAAAAATAATCCATCAACAAAGATGAACATTATGAATTATTTATAGTATTTTCAAATAAAATACATAAATGCTCACTAAATTATATTATACTTGCAATATAATTTTCTTATTGCTACCCGCGAAACCCGTGAGTCTATAGTCCAGTTTAAATATATAAAAAATATAAATATTTATATAAATTCGGTTTTCGGTTCAGACTGCCAAACCCATATCCAACCCGAAACCAAATTCGTAGTTCGGTTCGGTTCGGTTTTGGCTATCGATTCGGTTATTATTTCTTCGATTGTTTTGGTTAGTCGGTTCGTTATTTCGTTTTTTTTGTTTTTTGGTGTCACACCCCTAGTTTGTACGTGTAAATATTTGGTACACTTCTAATTTGGCAAATGGGTTTCATTCTGAATGGTCGTCGATGGCAAAATGTTAAGTAAATGTGTAGCCATATGCAAAGCTTCGACCAAAAATTGCGGGGGAAAATTTGCTTGAAAAAGGAGGGTACGAATTAGATTGTTTATGGATCGTATCATTCGCTTTGATTTCCCGTTTTGTTAGGATGTATCAAGACATGAGAATCGAAAATGAATCCCATGTGTTTCAAAAAGGGAATGAAATTGGGGTTGTTGAATTCACCACCTGTTCATTGCAAGGACTTTATTTAGTTTCAAATTGCGTTGCACATACATACGAAATGGTAAAAATTTATCAATCACTTCACTTTTCTTACGCAATGGACAAATCCAAAGAAAATGAGAGAAACGATCTAAAAAAATCACAAAATATTTAACTCCACTAACACTCGAGATCGGTGAAGTCCATGGATCCGAGTGTATAATGTCGAACATATTCTCAGCACGAGAATTAGAAAGCGAAAAAGGGAGTCTGACATGCTTGCCAATGTAACAAGCATGGCAGAAAGATATAGACTTAGTTTATTACAATCAATCAATTTATTGGAAACTCAAAAACGCAACACTTCATTTCCCGGGTGACCGAGTCATTGAACCCATGCAGATTGATTGGTCGACAATAAAGTGGTAGAAAATGATGTGGGAGACAAAACAGGGTATAAGTCTTCGTTGCTATTACATCGGCGGAGCAGGTGGCGGGTCCATAGGTCCTTTACAGAAAAGCCAAAGGAATCAAATTCAATAGAGCAATTGTTATCGTGAGTAAATTTTTAGACAAAAATTAAAATTTTATTTATGTTTGGTTTGACAAGTACATATGAAAGGAACAGCCTATTGTATGTATGAAAAATGCATGACAGAAGTATAACGGGAATTGAATTACCATTACCAAAAAAAAAATAAACGATATATTGCTTTTATTATAGATGGAAGTAAGTATCAACGCATCTGATGCAATGTGTGAAGTAGCGCATGTATCCGTATACCATTCAGAATCCCCATAATCTTAAACCGTCATGGCATTGAAGGCTTGGGGGAGAGAAGTAGCTTGATCAACATACGAACCACAAACAACATGTCGACACTATGTGTAACCTATTAGGACTCCATATGCCCCAGTTGGGCGAAAAGCAACTGGTGGGCTGGAAAGTAAACAAGGTTTCTTAATGGGCTTGGACCAAGTACTTCCTTGGCATTTCTGCTCATCGTACATCCTTCCGTTTGTTTTTAACTCAGACCAAATATGCCACCAAAGTTCTTGAGCGCGCTCACATGCTCAACTACAACCCCTGTAAGACACTTGTCGACACTGACACCAAACTTGGTCTAGACAGATCACCTGTAGAGAGAACCCATCCTTAACCGTAGCCTTCGATTGACTCTTCAGTATCTTACATTCATTCGGCCTGATCTTTCAACGCTTTCAAGCGCATCTTACATTATGTTCGCGGGACTTTGGATCACGCTTTATAGTTATATGCATCTTCCATGTCTCAGCTTGTGGCTTATTTTTATACTGACTAGGGCGGGCTCCGGACTACCTCGAATGCTCGACTTATTGTTGTCTTGTGTTTTTCTTTGCCGACAAACCTACTTACATGTCCATCCAAGAGACAACACGTCACATCATGATCCAGTGCAGAGCATAAATCGTGTTCGTTAATGTTTGTCGCTGAGACAAGCTTGGGTTCAAAATCTTTCAAGGGAATTATACCGTCACTTCGCACAATTACATTGATACATTGTGAAAACATTTGTGCGGTTTATTTTTCTTCATATCCAGTTCAGCACCAATGAACTAAGCATAGTGAGATTGATTTACATTTTGTTTGTGACTTTGTTTCTACTTGTCACGTTCGTGTTTTACAGTCCCATCTCGATACCATTACGCGAATATCTTCACTAAGGGGATTCATTCACCTTAAATCACCCAAGTTCGTCCGAATTTAGCTTCGAGCTACTCCTGTTTTAAATGTGGGGGCGTATCAGTGGACCTTTGTAGTATTGTGTATTCAAAGGCCATGTATTGTATTGTACTAGGGCTTGGCCCATGTGTATGTAACCCTAGTTTGTAGGTGTATATATTTGGTACACTTCTAATGAGAACATCATCACATTCACAACCATATTACTACTTTTTTTTAAACGGCGAATTAGTAAAATACTAAGTTAGTTATTCGATGCCACAATACTTACCCAGAAGGTAGTCTCGCCAGCCTCGAATAATAATTAGGATTCATTCCACAGTACATACCCAGAAGGTAGTCTCTGTCAGCCTCGAATCGACGCATGTATTGGGCAGAACCTCACAGATTTTCACCTTGAAGGAAAACCCCATGAAGAGACTCGAACTTGAGATCTGTCACTTGTGGTAACAACCTCTCAAGGTTACCTTTTGTGGTCAACTAAGCTAGCACATTTGGTTATATTACGACTTATATTAACGAGGCACTCCATACTCCCGCATCGTGACCGTCTATTGTACCTTAATGACGATTCCGTCCGAATACATAAATTTAAAATAATAGGTAAGGATTTACCATAATAGTATAGAAATAAGAAATTCCCGTGAGGAATTCTAGAAGATTACTTTATCCAATGTAAAATTCAAAACCTTCCGAGGTCTTATCCCGACGAGGTGCGAATTTAAGAAATCGGTTAAGTTTGATGATCGCGTGATTTGAATTGTTTAAAATTTTAGGGATTTATTTTTTTTTTTAAGATTAATTAATGAAGATAAGGGTCGTCAGGATGTGCTTTTGAATTTGGCTTTTTAGTTTGAAGATTCATGCGCTGTCAGGGACGATCTTAGAAAAGCTTTTGAGAAATGTAACGACCTTTCTCAAGAGAGCCGTGCCTTGATTTGCACTCTTTTAAAAGAAAGTTCTGAAAAGGATCGCAAGCTTCATCTTTCTATGTATGAAAGGGCGGCACAACTAGAGAAACAAATGGATGCTAAGTCGGCTTGGTTTTAGGAAAAATACTCCGGTAGTACACCCAAAGGTATAGGTTGCACGTCATCACAGACTAATTGCCCTCTTACCAAGAAAGAGTTACATCAACTCCGTATGGATGAAGAAGCTCTAAAAGAAATGTTGGAAGAAGAGGCCATGAACAAAAAGGCACAAGAGGAGTAATTAGGCAAGAACAAGCCGAAAATAATGCATTCTTTCAAGAATTTGGGGTAGTGAGATACGACTCAGAATATGAGTCATCAGATTAACGATCTAAGGGTTGCTGTAACCATGTTGTTGTACTGCTTTGAATAAAACATTGTTGCCTTAAACTATGTACTTGAATTTCCACTTTTGTAAACCAACAATTATTATGTTAGTAATCTAGTAAGTTCTAATGAATGCATTTGCCTTCTGTAAAAATTTGTTTCGTGACTACTGTTTCGCCACAATGTTGTAAAGTGCTTGAGTATATATTTTGAATGGAATAATGAAGTGATTTTTGGTTACTGTCTCCACACAGTATTATAAAGTGTTTGCATGATAATTCTGAATTGAATAAATGAGTGAACATGATTACCGTCCCTCTACAGTATCATAAAGTGGTTTAGGGATAGTGTTATCAATTTGTAAACTTTTTCAATTCCTAAAATAATTATTTTATGAGATTAAATACCAATTCAAAAATTTTTCGGGGATTAATTTTACCTTAAGGGTATGAAATAAGATTTAAATTTTTATGGGGTATCACAGTCTTTCCAAATCGGAGTCTTTTGTTTTGAATTCAAGTTGTCATATTCGCGACATGGGTTAAAAAAAACAAAAGTGGCAAGTGGGGCTCCAACGGCTAGAAATGTGGCGAACCGTTACCTCCACTCTATATATAATTCGTTAATTCTCTCCTTCGTCAAAACATAAGATAAGTTTTCTTACTTAAATTTTTCATTCGTCCTTTGATTAAAATGTTGTATCTCGTTCCCCTGATCGCGGTTGTGTTCGTTGTGGTGGTGGGTTGTTATTTGGCGAGTGTTCCACATGAAGAGGATCACGAGTACATCATTGTAATACTAGGGCTTATTGTGCCACTCATCATCGTAGCGATTGGCGTGGAAGTTTTTTGGAAAAAGTAGCTTTCGCCAATAGGCGTGCGGGTTGTATTGCCATTTTGTCCTTGAGCATTTTAATTAATCTTATGCTGAATCCTCTAGGAAGAATCATCAAACGTTTTATCTTTAACTTTGTTTCGTTTACGTAGGATTGAATCCTCGTGATGTATCTTTGATGAATCGCAGTCTTTCATAGTTGCTTTGAGTATTGTTGTTAATGTGATGAATGAGTAAAAGGTGTATGCGTTCAAAATTTTGTTATTACATCGAGTACTATTGAGCATATCTCGGTCGACCTAACTTATACATAGTTGATCAGGCTATGTATACCTTAGGTTTACATTGACATCCCTTTTTCTTTAGTTATTTGTATGTGATTGTAGCGTAGTTGGTATAGAGACTCGTAGTGTGTATAAATTGTCGTATCTCCCAAGCATCTGATGAATGATGTTACGTTATATGTTGATTTATGGTTTATTATTCCCTTGCTACTTTCTACCACACATGTGGTCCCCTAAAAGTTTATGTTCACCTTATGGGTCTATCTTACTACGTGCATATCGTTTCATATGATGGCGTGTATTATCTATGTGTTTGTAAAATTATTATCTCTGCGTATAAGTTATTTCGAATAATTACTTTTGTTGAAAGTTTAGGGTTTGGTTGTGATCGCTCTTGCTAGACATGACTATATCCATCATAATTATTTTAAATCAATATTCCTCACAACTCCTACCCACTACGCCGCCCCTTTTCTTATATCTTTCAAATTTTACTTTACTTACTGCTTATCTCAAATTATCGCCCACTTTACCATACCGAGTTTTTCATCTTCTTCTTTAAAACTGTCGGTTACCAATCCCCATGGGATTTCCAATCGAGATTTTTACTCCCGTCATGATCATCATCATCACATCGCTCATTTTTCTAGTCTACTCGATGTGTTTATTCTCATGCGGCGATGTATCCGTCGTTTTAGCCTTTTACATATTTGTTGAATTTTTTATATTTTGCATTTTGTTGTATTATGAACAGAAATATTATGGATCTTATTGAATAGGCTTTCGCGTTGCGTATTTTATTACTTCACCCTTCCCGTTATAATCATTTATTGCTATGTACCCCACCTCGCATCTTGGTATGATTCGAGGTTATTACTTGATAAGCCTTTAAACGCATTCTTTATTTCTATTTTCATTGAAAAAGGCGCTCATTGATTGTGAATGAAAAGAATTTAGGACTGACAAAATGTCGAATAGTGCAAGAAAGAATTAAATTTGGTGAGGGTTATTGTTTTTCGTTTGAAGCACAATGTTAGGGTCTTTTAAAATGATTCTTCAAATTTCATAGTGGTCATTGGAAATAGTTTCCCTACCTCCGTTTTCTGAGCACATGGTTGTATTCCTCGCTTGTTGGGCAATGGGTATACTTGTTTTGCATTAGGCAGTAATTTCGATAGTGTTATTTCATTGGCGCATTACGATGCTTGTCATCTGATTCAAAAATTATCAATTATATGGTTTCCCCTATACTGGGTAAATGTACTCAGAAAAGTCTTTATTAATTTCTCTGCCTAGATGTTTCTTTGTAAATTGGGATACATTGTTATAGTGAGTCTGGCTGTCTTGGTTATAGGCCTAGGCGGGCTAGAATTTTCTAAATTTGTTCATGATCCTCAGTGTGTCTGTCATCGGCATTAGCTACCCTTATCTGTAATATTGCAATATCATTCTCGGAAGCTGCGAGAGAATCCTGTAATTTAGAGATTAGAAGCTCTTTGTCTTCGGTGTCTGCATGAATAGTGTCAATTTCCACTTCCAGGTCCTCTAGTCTGGCCGTCACATCTTCTGGGTTGAGTTTTGATGTCTCGGATGCTGGTTTACTATCAAAGAAGGTAATGGCATCTAGAAGAATGGCGATGATGGTGATCTACTTCTCTTTCGAGATGGTCCAGGCGCTTGTGATATTAGTGTAGGAACACTGGGGTTATTTATTTCTTGGGAGTGTTCATGCCCTGTAGAAGGGGTCAAAGTTAGTTCTAGTTCAGGTAATTGAGTTGCCTGGGGGGTTGGCGAGTCAAGTCTTCTTGGAACGGAATGTCCCGTGGCAGCTTCCTGTTCCGGGGAGTTGTCAGGTACGTTGCTGGAAAGTGATTGAGACATTTGTCGAATACACCATGCATACGACAAAATAGGGTTTCTTCTTCTTATATTCCATATTTAGGTAAAGATTAACTTATGGGTGCCATCAATTTTTGGAGACAAGGTGTATTGCATGGTTTGAATGGTTATGTATCCTATGTCTCGAGGATATGTCTAGGAGTGTTAGATTTAAACATTGGTATGTTTCTTGTTTGCTTAGGAAATTTACTCGCAATTTATTAGTGGTATCCTTATGTTAAGACCTAAGATGGCGACCGGATAGCGTGGTAGGATTCCGGGCAATAGGTGCATATCCGTAGAGTTTATATTATTCTTGACTCAAGGGCTGGTGTAGACCTTCATGTCTTAAACTTGTTTCCGTAGTTTTTGACTGCTAATTGCGACTATTGTCTCTTACTTTTACCGGGCGTGTTTTCATTTTCGTCTCATTATGAGTTTGTTGTTCACGTTTCCCGATGATGTGACATTCGCCAATTATTGGTGTAAGTGGTACATTGCTTTTTGGTAGGTTTTTGTATACTTTGAAGTACTTTTAAGGGTATACCGACATAGTAGATAGCAGTATAGGTATTTTACAACGGTTGCTACAAAGAGTCCTTGTGTAGTGAAGTAATGAGCGGATGATTAGCAGGGTATCCCGAAGTGTTCATGTAAGTAACTCTCATAAAATGAGATAGTAAAGATGAAATTACTGATAAAATCTATAATATTGTGTAAGTGATTCTTCGTAGTGTGATATTGGTTATAGGGTAAATTATTTGGTGAGAGTCATAGTGGTTTCCTTGCACTAGGATGATACGAATACGTAATCCATAGGATATGTTATTCCAAGATGGTGAATGATAATGCGTAGTCATGTTTTCCATGACAGACAAGTGGCAATTTAGTTATTTAATGATATCGTGTCAAATAGTTGTTGACTTAGGAAGTGAATAGTAATAGATAGTGCGTATGCTATTCTGATATGTCCTTACGAGCCAGTTATAGTCTAGAGTTACTAATGCAACCTAGTTCTCTATAACCAAGAGCTCTGATACCAATCTGTCACACCCCCAAATTCACTGCAGCGGAAGACTGGATTTGGGATTGTGACTTCATGGCGTGAAGAGGACTTGATACGAGAGATAGACCTCTACATGCCAATATACCAATGCAGACTCCATATATTCCGTAATATAGAACACCTGAGAAAAACATTGCTAAAGTGTCAACATAAAGTTGGTGAGTTCATAGGTTTTGTTGTTTGATAATAGTGATGAACCACAAGATTTATAACCATAGTATGAAATATAGTAATCCTATATATCACAATGAAAAGTATTTACTATTGTCTAAGCTCATGACACCGAAGCGTTAACATGTATCATCATAGATAAGCCCATGCAGATGTTCAACCCGCGACATCCGTAACTGACTCAAATGAAACTGTGTTTGCTTGACTAATGTCAGTCCAAGACAAACAGGGATGTCAATCCCGATAGATCTATCCATAACATTCGCGCTCCCTCAACCAATCTAATTGATCAAGAAATTGACGGTTCATGATAAATTGGGCAACATAGCAAGTTGGGTTGAATAAGGACTTAGACCCAATAGTAAATCAGTAAGTGTACATGTGTTCAACTGTTAAAAATAAGCAATGTTCTCACCCCAAAAGATGATTTAAAACAGTGAAGTAGGGGATATGAAGACTCACCTTGACAGTTAATCATCGGAGATTGGAAATGGATTAAGGCACGTCAAATAGCGACCCAGTCAAACACCTAAGTAATTATGGCAATTTCTGAGTTTACATTCTAAAACTGTATGCAGTAATTTATGCAATTGGTCAAAAGGGTATTGTCGTTTATGAGTTAACGTTTTACGTTTTCAAAGTGTCGATTAAACCGTTGGCTCTAGGGACGACTTACATCTATAAGTATCTATACAGGAATCTATACTATCTCGCGTCGCAATTTATATTCACAAGTCCATGTGATTTATATCTAAAGAGAATATAAACATTATTTGTAAGTTACTAAGTACCTATATTTTCTCATCGCGTTTATTTATTTATATCGTTGTTGTTGATTAATTTGTGTAATTATCGAATTTATATATCACGGTCCGCTCAACTCGCTTAAGTTTCTTATCAAAATATATTTTTAATCCCTTGACTTTCCAAATAATAATATATATAACTTTTATATTTTACCTTCTTTTATTCGCATAACTTTCCATATTTAAACCCGAATAGACTTTAAAAATATTTTTAGCGTTAAATACGTTTTTATAAACCGTGTTAAATTTATTTACTCTTTTAAAACTTTGGTTTCGTTGTCACCCATTTCTAAATCAAAAAAAATGTTAATTAAATTCTCTAATTATCGAAATACTGATTTTGCTTGTTAAATAATTTGCCCAACCCATTCGAATTTTGGCTAACTGAACTCGACCCATATACATGTCCCCATACTTCTTTTAAGTTTAAAGTTTACTACATTCAAATCTCATGCAAGTTGCTAAAATATCATGTACATATTGCTATATAATATACCCACATGGCCATTATTCTCCTTCCTTTTTCTGATTCAAGTCGCAGCCCACAACAGTGGGTTTGACAACCACTTGTTGTGGTGCCATCTTCCCTCACCCACGCACCCTTACTTATTTATATATAGGTTTTTCTTCTCCTTTACATTGTTTACGTATGCCTGTATAGTTATCTTTCCTTTAACCCGCATGGTTCTATTCTTAAAAGGTTAGTCATGGGATAGAACAAGGTCGAAACTAAGGGTGGGGTGGTGTCATTTCGCAACCCATTTGGCTGCAAAGTAGCAGCAGCTGCTGCGAAACTCATGGGTTCAACAATGGTGACAGACCACAGTGAGCACGAAACCACGATATCATCAGTAGCTGGGTACGAAACCACAATATCAGTAGTCGAGTACAAGACAGTAAGGACAGTAGCTTGGTCACGAAACATCAGTGGCAGCGAGGCCTTGTTCCAAAAACCCTAGCATTTTCATGCGAAACCCTAGCATTTTATGCGTCTCTTTTTGTTTGGAGCCATGTTTTTCGTACGAGTTTTAAAGTCGTTGTAATTTCTTTGGTTCGTATCATATGTTGTTCCCTAGTTTTTCATATGCTTTGCTTATTTCACGCATGTTACGACCAAGTCCTTTACATGTGTGTCTACATGCGAACCTTGCATGGTTCATACCATGCAAGTCGTGTATACGCCGTGAAAGGTCGAGGTTTGTTAAACTACAAGGTAAAGATTATACTTATGACAAGCATTAACGGTGAAGTCGACTTACCGAGGTCCAAGCTTGTCGATTGATGGGGAGAAAAGAAAGGATGGTGGTAAGAGGTCGAACTTGGTTGCTACTTCTTCTAAAGCCGACACCCACTTAGCTCTTGCACTCAACGAAAATCCTCACTCAAATCGTATTGTGCTTACTTCTTGTTTTCAGATTTTAGTTGTGATAGAATTGTCCATGCATGGTTTCCTCATTTATACTCAATTTGTTGGTTTGGTTACTGAGATGTTGCATGTGAATGCATACTATACACACTATTGCATCATGATAATAATTCTAATACTGTTAAAGAATATATACTATTGATGAATATAATACTATTTGTTATAATTGATTTTTCTAAAACTGTTAAAGAATAGACGCTTTTATTGAAGTTTGAAACATGAAACAAGACGTAGCATGTGAATGTAAGGTGTAGGGTATTGGTTGTAAGAAATGCAATGATAGTGTTAGTTTGCTTATTTTGAATTTCTTGCTACTGATTGACTTAGCTAGCATTTTGTATATTAGAGTTTTGAGGAAATGAAACGTCAAGGTATACTATTTATTTAGTAATATTTAAATATTGGTCCATTTATATTTTATTTATTGAAGTATGAACGGGTTCACCAAATAATATAGTCGCGCGATTTTGTTTCGCAAAGCGTGAAAAATATGATTTCTTGTTGCTTCGCGTTTTCTAAAATACTCCTTTTTGATTTGCTAGCAAAATAATGATTTATACGCGTTATTATAACTCTCGATTGCGTAAAACATTTCGTGACGTTTGACGGATACCCTTTTATTGGAAAGTAACGGGAATTTTGGCAATTGCTTGTGATACGTGCTCTTGTGAAAAGTGATAAAGAACTCTGAATTTTTCTGAGGTGTTACACTTTTGTTCGAATGCTTATACACACAAAAATTTTAAAACCATAGATTTTTATATTAAAAATGTTAAAGTTTGTGTTTTTCTATTAGATATAGCCTAAACATAGTTAGTTTTGCAAAAACTTTCAAGAGAAAACGTTAAAAAATTATGTTTTAAGGTGTTTTTGTGTGTTTTGTACTCGTACCTGCGGTTTAATTAATCCGTGGTTTGACCACAAGATTGTGCGGTTTGACAAGGTAAACCTGTGGTTTGACCATTAGGATTCTGCGGTTTGACCACCTTTAGTTCTGCGGTTTGGCAGAACATTTTTTGTGGTTTGTTAACCACATACATCCTGCGGTTTGATCAATTGTAACCTGTGGTTTGACACCACAAGATTATGCGGTTTGAGTACTTGGCTCCTGCAGTTTGAGTATTTGTCACCTGCAGTTTGGCAGTTTAATTCAGCAATTTGATCCAAGTTTGACTTAGTTAATTTCTGCATTTTGACCTCAATTCTCTGCAATTTGACTTGGTCAATTTCTGAAATTTGACTAAAGAACCAAACAACAACAAGGACTTAATTTGTAACAAAAACACTATCAAGTACACTTAAAACAACATCAATTTAACACAATTCTCATTAATCATTGAATCGATCCTTCACATCTTTTCACACAACAATTTGACAATGTGTAAAACCTAAAAATCTCAACAAGTGTAAAATTACCAAAATACCCCTAATGCAAGAAAATACATAAAAGCATGCATAAATTTCATTTTAATTCTAGAAATTATGAAAATATAACATATGACAATTATGAAATTTATGTAAGATTAAAATACCTTATATTATATAAGAAAAATAATTAATGTTTATGTATATATAATTTATGCCGAAATTAATTACATTTAATTATTTATACATTACAATTAATATAAAATAAATGTTATTAATTACAAAATAAATGGTGGCAAGTTACAAATCAGATTTAATCATTTTAAAAGCCCATAATTTCGGCCAAGTATTTTATTTATTTGCCTTATGCATTTTATTTTATAAAACCCTAAAAAA
>BQNB010021982.1:37903-63558 GCA_026074375.1 Tanacetum coccineum | reverse complement strand
ATCTTGTTGCTTAGTATCTTCTTTTGATATGTAAGTGGATTTAGTTTCTTTAGTGTCATCTTTAACACATTCAGTTTTTCAGAATTATTCACTTTGCACACCTCTTTAACAGTCCATTGCTTGATTTTTATTGTATGTTCTGTTTCATGCATCCAATTAATGCCAATGTAAGTTATCTAAAGCACATAAGAATGAAAAGTATATTTTTTTAGCAAAGGATGATATTTTTTTGTCTAACCTCATTCACATTAGTGTTTACATAAATAAGGCACTCTTCTTTCAGTGTTCACTGTCGACCCACGAAGCACTTCAGGCATCTATAGCTAAATTCAAACGGGTCCTCGTAATACCAATGTCATGTAAAAATACTCGTCTTAGATCAAACCTAATAATATCCAATTTTCACTATTTTAAACAGAATTACACTAAAGTTATGTCTATATTGTTAGCCTAATCTCGCCCTTAACCAAAGTATGAGGGGTTAAATGTATACTTAAGAAACTTAGTAGTGAAAAAAATCGTGATCTCTATAACTTGATAACCGCTTCAATACAGAATGAAACAACATGTCGGTTCAGGAAAGGCTACAAGCAGATTAAAGGGTCACGATGGTTCAAGAATAACCGCTCCTCATCACTAGTATAAATAGGGCAATTATTTTCGTTTACATATATATCAGATTTGTACAAAAACACTTATTGTAAACAACTAGTTTGATTCAATAAACAATACATTTGAATCGATCTTTTATCTTTCGTTCGTGTTCGATTTGAAACCCCACTGGGCAACAAATTGGCATCAGAGCCTGATTTCGTTTTTAACGATTCGAGAACGAAGAAGAATCAAGAGGCATTAAGGGGCAGTTTCTGTATTAAACAACTTGGAACCAAAACACAACTTTGGAGTGCTTTTGGTTCGGACAGAAACAAGCAAAGAACAATCAAGTTCTTTGGACGAACAAGACAGGGGCGAAGAAAAAAAGAAAACACCAGAGGGTATTCGTTGGTTGTACAAGGAAAAACAAGAACAGTTTCTGTGTTCTTACTGGTTCGAAAGGCAACAAAGGAAGAAAATCGTATCAAAGCAGGAATCGTCAAAATTCGGGTTTTTCATTCTAACAAATCTGAATTTTATTATTTTTAGTCTTATATACACTTAGATAAGATTAGAAATTATTTTTGATTCCTAGTTGAACCTATAGATTTCCTAGATTCCTACTTTAAGTTTTTAATAGAGTTAGGAATAGTTTTTTAAGCACAATGAGTGAAGATAAAAACAAGGAAATTATAATTCACAAGGAGGTTACATCATTTTCTCAATTTCAATGCCCCATTTTGAAATCTACAAACTACACAGTATGGGCTCTTCGTATAAAGACCATACTAAGGGCAAATGGGCTTTGGGAGATAATAGAACGAGAGGATAATGCACAACTAGACATAAAGAAAGATATGGCAACAACTGCATATCTTTACCAGGCATTACCAGAAGATATGATTTTGCAAGTTGCTAGTTGCAATAGTGCAAAGGAAATTTGGGAAGCCCTGCAAACTAGGCACATAGGTGTAGATAGAGTGCAGAAGGCACAACTACAAACTCTCAAAACAGAATTTGAGATGTTAAAAATGAAAAAGGATGATAGTATTGATGAATTCTCAGCAAAACTCAATAGTATTGTCACAAGGGCAAGTGGCTTAGGATCAAATTTTGATCAACAAACTTTAGTATGAAAACTTCTAAGTTCTATACCAAAGAGATTTATACAGATTGTGGCCGCCATAGAACAATTTACTAATTTAGAGGAAACAACTTTAGATGAGATAATTGGTAGGCTGAAAACCTTTTCGGGTGAATCTTTTAAATGGAAGCCCAAGTGACAATGAGGATAAACTTCTGTTCACAAACCACGATAACAGTTCAAGTCATGAGAAAGGTTTTAAGAATGGTGGACAAGAGAAGTTTAGGTCATATCAGGATAACAAACAAGACGGAAAAACCAAACAATTCAACAATGAAAAGAAACCTTCACACAAGTTCAAAAGGAATAACTTCCAGAAAGGTACAAAGGATTTAAGTAAGGTTGAATGTTACAATTGTAACAAGTTTGGACACGTCAGAAGAAACTGCAAACTAAAGGATAAAGGACAAGAGCAATCAAACTTGGTTCAAGAAGATGTAGAACCAACGCTCTTGATGGCAGTTCAAGGAAAAGGAGATAAGGCTGAAGAAATTTTCTTAAATGAAAAGGAAATCGAACCTAAAAGGTACATAAGCACGGATGAAAGCTTATGGTACCTGGATAATGGAGCTAGTAACCACATGACCGGAGTTAGGACACACTTTAAGGAAATAGACGAAAAGATCTCAGGGAGGGTCCGTTTTGGTGATGGATCATATGTAGAGATTAAGGGTAGAGGCTCTATATTACTCGAATGTAAAAACAAGGAACAAAGAATAATTCCTAATGTTTATTACATTCCTAATCTGAAAAGTAATATTTTGAGCCTAGGACAATTAACAGAGAATGGCTGTAAGATCATTATGCAAAACAACTTATTATTGCTACATGGTCAGGATCAAAAACTCCTTATGAGAGTTGAGAGATCAAGAAACCGACTTTACAAGATCAACTTGAAAGTTGGTATGCCTATGTGTTTATTGGCTAATTTGGAAAACCATGCATGGCTTTGGCATGCTAGGTTGGGTCATTTGAATTTCGATTCAATTAAACAAATGACTCAAAAGAAATTAGTGGAAGGGATACCCAGTATAAGTCACAAGAATCAAGTGTGCAACGCCTGCTTACTAGGAAAGCACAGTAGAGCTCCGTTTCCCAACCAAACAAACACTAAGTCTCTGGAACCTTTGAACTTAATATTTGGAGATTTATGTGGACCTATTTCCCCAGCAACAGAATCAGGAAAGAAGTACATGTTTTTACTAGTAGACGACTGTACTAGGTACATGTGGGTATACTTCTTAAAATCAAAAGATGAAGCATTCGAGACTTTTAAGGAATTCAAGTTGAAGGTGGAAAATGAGGTCGGGAAAAAATTAAGGTCTTTTAGGACAGACAGAGGAGGTGAATTCACATCAAGGGAGTTCACACGTTATTGTAAGGAGAATGGCATACTTAGACAACTTACAGCACCATACTCTCCACCAACAACTGGCATATAAGAGAATGAATAGGTCCGTATAGCACGACAAGGAGTAAGCTAAAGGCTATGCACATGCCACAATATTTGGGCCTGAAGCTATAGACATGGAGTAATATCCATTAATCTAGTACCTTACAAAAGCTTTGAAGGTTTCTACACCTTATGAAGCCTTAAAGGGTAGAAAACCGAATCTAAAACACCTTAGAATTTTTGGATGCAAAGGTAACCAAGCCACATCTAAAGAAGTTAGATGATAGAAGCAAGGAATTGATTTATATTGGAACTGAACCAGGATCAAAGGCTTATCGATTATTTGATCCTGTAACTAAGGATATAATTGTAAGTAGAGATGTAAAATTCAAGGAAATAGAATGAAGAGGGACTGGAAGGTTACTTGGATAATATTGATCCAAATAAACCAGAATGGAGGGATTTTATCATAGTGAAAATCAAACACCAAGGATCATTAATAAAGTTAGCACTCAAGATCCTGAAAGAAATAATGAAGATAGTGAATCAAGTCCCAAGCAGAATAACACTCATGGTGAAATGTCTGCTATGATATTGAAAAAAAAAACAACCAAGACAATCTATCAACACCTCTCACCATATACCTATTGAGTCCTAAATCATAAGAATCTACTGGATAATAACATCATCAAATAGCAATTCATCAAAGCATTTGATCATACGCCAGTTCAAGGGTACAGAAACCTATCTGAAATCTATGATCGAGCACCAGAAGTACAAAGTGATGAATTACTCCTACTAGAAGAAGAACCTAGAAATTACAAAGAAGTTGCACAAGATAAGAAGTGGATTGAGGCAATGCAGATAGAAATTGACTCAATCAATAAAAACAAGACATGGAAGCTAGCCACCCACCAGACAATCAGAAGGCTATTGGTCTTAATGGGTAATTCAAGACTAACGAGTTTGCAAATGGGAAGATTATAAAACACAAGGCTCATTTAGTAGCCAAGGGATACGTACAAGAGCATGGAATAGACTATGACGAAGTCTTTGCTCCTGTAGCAAGAATGGAGACAGTCAGATTAATTCTTGCAATATCAGCTTATCATGGATGGGAAGTATACCACCTAGATGTTAAATCAGCATTTTTACATGGTGAACTTAAAAAGAAGTTATTACACAACCAGATGGTTTTTAAGAAACCAGAAATAAAATAAAAGTGTACAGACTTGGTCCAAAGCTCTTTATGGGTAAAACAAGCGCCGCCGGTGCATGGAACATGAAGTTAGATCAAACTTTAAATCTCTAGATTTCAAAAAATGCACATTAGAAAAACAATCTACACAATGATAAGTAAGACTCTATGTTGCTTGGTGGAGTTTATGTGGATGATTAAAATTACTGGAACATAATAAAGACCTTCAAAAGTTTAAGTCGCAAATGGAAGAAAAATTTGAAATGAGTGACTTAGGCTATTATCTTATACTTTGGGAAAAAAATAAAGGGGTTACCCAAACAAGGGATGGAATTCTTCAAATAAAGCTATCAAGGGAGGGGGAGGGGGAGGATATGCCAACTAGATTCTAAGAAGCCAGAATGGAAGATGTGCAAAGAAAACCAAGAATACCCAATGGATCCAGAACAAAGCTAATAAAAACAGAAGGAGGAGAACTAGTTGATGCTACGGAATACAGAAATCTAATTGGATGTTTAAGATACTTACTTCATACGAGACCAGATCTTAGTTACTCAGTAGGATTGTTAAGCCGGTTCATGCAAGAACCAAGGGAACAACATATGAAGGCAATTAGACAAGTATTACGATATATCAAAGGCACCTTAAACTTTGGTATAACCTACTACAAGAAAGCTGGATGCAAACTACTTGGATATAGTGACAGCAGTTATGGCATCAACATAGAAGAAGGAAAAGGAACGACAGGGATCGTATTTTACTTAGGGAACTCACCAATAAGCTGGAGTTCTCAGAAACAACCAACTGTTGCATTATCATCATGTGAATCAGAATTTATGGCAGCAACAGCAGCAGCTTGTCAAGCATTATGGCTACAAAGACTACTGAATGCTTTAACAAACTGGAAGGAAGAAAAGGTTACAATCAGAGTCGACAACAAATCGGCAATAGCACTTATGAAGAACCCCGTGTTTCATGGAAGAAGCAAACACATTGATATACGTTATCACTTTATCAGAGAATGTGTTGAAAAGAATCAAATCGAAGTCAAGCACATAAGTGGAGACTTACAAAGGGCGGACATACTTACCAAAGCCTTAGCAAGGATCAAGTTCGCAGAAATGAGAGAGCTGCTTGGCGTGAAGGATCTAATGGATCAGGAACGAGATTAGGGGGTGAATGTTAGCCTAATCTCGCCCTTAACCAAAGTATGAGGGGTTAAATGTATACTTAAGAAACTTAGTAGGGAAAAAATCGTGATCTCTATAACTTGATAACCGCTTCAATACAGAATGAAACAACATGTCGGTTCAGGAAAGGCTACAAGCAGATTAAAGGGTCACGATGGTTCAAGAATAACCGCTCCTCATCACTAGTATAAATAGGGCAATTATTTTCGTTTACATATATATCAGATTTGTGCAAAAACACTTATTGTAAACAACTAGTTTGATTCAATAAACAATACATTTGAATCGATCTTTTATCTTTCGTTATTACCTGTTTCGTGTTCGATTTGAAACCCCACTGGGCAACGTAGAGTGTACTTATAATTGATGAAATTTATCAAACCCAACTAGTATTTTAAATTTTGTTGCAGTAAGCATGTTTTGGTTAAAAAATATGCTTATTGGGTTCTAACCTTTCTCATGTCCTAGACTCGTTCATACTTGTCAGAATTACAGTGCTCTTAGCTATGATGACAAGATTCTTGATGGTTTCTATGATCTCTACGGGATCTTGACGGGATCCACATCTTTAAAGATGCCTTCCCTAGTGGATTTACAAAAGACACCGGTATCAGATAATGTTACATGGGAAGCAGTTGTTGTTAATAAAGCTGCAGATTCTAAGCTGTTAGTACTCGAACAGACGGCTTTGGATATGGCTGTTAAGTCAGTGTCTGAATCTGTTGATGGTGCGGGTTACAATTTGGTGCAGAGGCTTGCGGTTTTAGTTTCAGATCACATGGGGGGTCCGATTGGGGATCCAGAGAAGATGTTGCTAGATTGGAGAGAGTTTAGCTCGAGGTTAAAGACAACTCTTGGAAGTGTGGTTTTTCCTCTTGGCTTGTTAAAAGTTGGAATAGCGTGTCATCGAGGATTGCTTTTTAAGGTACCTCTCTCTTTTTCCATATATTCTTTATATTTATGTTTCTCTGGTAATTGGCCTTTCATGTGTCAGTGATTTAGTGCATACTAGAAATAAAAATGGACGCATAAAACATATGCTTTGTAGGGGGATGTTTGGATGTGTATCTTGTAGTTGTAATGATATGATGATCAGATTATTTAGAGTTTGGCAAATT
The DNA here is from genome assembly GCA_026074375.1 of Tanacetum coccineum. NCBI lineage: Eukaryota > Viridiplantae > Streptophyta > Magnoliopsida > Asterales > Asteraceae > Tanacetum > Tanacetum coccineum. Next base: position 56,921 of record BQNB010021982.1, on the reverse strand, counting down.
CTAAGTGACCAAAAAGGAACTTTTTGTGAAAGAAGGACAGGTCTTTCGTAAAGTGATAAACCAAGCAACAATATAAAGAAACAAACGGCAAGAGCCAAATCTTAAAAAAATACCATTTTGACCCGTTACCCAACCCATGGAACTCCCCATATGGCTACCTGTAGGAGAAGAATTTTATTACCAGAATTATCAGAATTAAGACTGGAAAAACAATATGATAATATATACTTTTTCTTTTGAAGAATCAATAATGGTTACAACTGAATTAATTTCCTTAAACCTGGAATACGATATGATAATCATATAAGATGCATTTTCCTTGAGGATATGTTACATCCACTTATTGATGTATAATTATCCTTACATTCTTTCATTTTTAAGTTTACTGGAGCATGATGTATTGTTTTGAACTGCTCCTCTCCATGTAGGTTTTGGCTGATAGTGTGGGCATCCCTTGCCGCTTAGTGAAAGGGAAGCAATACACTGGTTCCAACAATGCTGCAATGATCTTCGTAAAACTTGGTGACGGAAGGTTAGGTTCTTCCCTAAGTCATGAACTCTAACTCAATTTCACAGTTCAGGGTTTATTATGCGTAGCTTCGTTAGTTATTGAAGCGTTTGTTGTAGGCCTCAAACCGTATCTTGAATGGCAAAAGCATAGATATTTGACTAGACAAAGAATAGTGCATAAAGCAAACCAGTTGACCAAGTTATGCCCCAATAAACTTTTCTAAATTGTACATTTTTAATTGCTTGTAGAGTTGTAGATTATGCTCTCTGCAAAGTTCTAGTTCTGTCGAAACTTAGGGTTATCGCGTTTCATATATTACTAGACCTTCCAAGATTATAGGAATAATATAGGCGAGATACGTTTTCTGTGGTTATGTTCATTATTTCCAATAAAATGTCACTCAGGTCACGTCGCTAAAGTACTAACGGTTTATGTGAGTGGCAGGGAATATATTGTTGACTTGATGGCGGATCCTGGAACACTCATTCCATCAGACACAGCAACAACAGGAGGATCAAGCATAGATTATGATGAATCTTTTTCGTCAAGTCCATGGTCCCGAGATGACGATTTCTCTCGTTTAGCTTCCTCAAGAAGCGGTCTCACAAGCTCATCTGTAGATTACATGGAAGACAATAATAACAATGGAAATGTTCAATACACACATTCATCAAGTTTACCACGACCAATCAAAGATGATCTGGAACCCAAAAAATCCTTACCAATCATTCCTCAAAAAGTACATAAGGAAAAAAAAGCAAATTCACATTTCAATCACACAAGATCCCCATCATGGACAGAGGGCATAAGTTCCCCTGCAGTACGTAAAATGAAGGTAAAAGATGTTTCACAATACATGATGGAAGCTGCTAAAGAAAATCCTCAATTAGCCCAGAAGTTGCACGACGTGTTGCTTGAAAGTGGTGTTGTTGCTCCTCCAGATCTCTTTACTGAAGTTTATGATGAAGAATTACCATCAAAGACCATCCAAAGTCAACCTCGTTTCTTACCTCCACTGCCACAAAGAACTTCGTCACAATCTGAAGTAAATCCAGTCCAATACACGAGAAATGTTCCAGCTGCTGCAGCAGCCGCTGCAGCGGCCGCCGCGGTTGCTTCATCAATGGTGGTTGCGGCCACCAGGACGATAACAGACCAAAATATGCAGCTACCTGTAGCAGCTGCAGCTACAGTGACTGCAGCAGTTGTGGTGGCAACAACAACTGCTTCTGTTGCAAAGCAGTATGATATAACGGGTCCTTCACAGACTGGAAATTATAGTCTGTTGGATTCTCCAAGAAGGGGTGATACAGAAGCACAATATCAGATAAGTCTAGAAGGGGAGAGAGTATCAGATAGGTCAACGGGTAATGAAAGTACATTATCTGAAGTGTCCCTTGAGGATGTAGCCGATTGCGAAATAGCATGGGAGGATATCACGTTGGGTGAACGTATTGGATTGGGTACTGTGCTAACTTGTTTTTTTTTTTAATTTGCCATGCTTAGTTGATATTTATAGAGGTAGCAAGATGGGCTGGTTGGGTAACTGGTTGAAGCCTGGTCAGGGTGAAACGTGTCATTTTCTATTTGTCTAATTACTTAATTATCATACAATACATTAGATTAATGTACATCTTCTCTTTGTTTCAGGTTCTTATGGAGAGGTGTACCGTGGTGACTGGCATGGAACTGTGAGTTCATTTTCACACTTTAAAAAGCTATATAGTGCTTTTCGATACCTCTGCGCTATAACCATTTTAGTTACTTATATATTGATTGTTATGATAAAGCATTAGTTTTTTTTATCTAAAATTCTACGTGTAACTTTATTCTGGCCGTTTACATTTATTCAGGATATTGCTGTGAAGAAATTTTTAGACCAAGAAATAACTACCGAATCCCTGGAGGAATTCAGAAGTGAGGTATGCTTTTCCCGGACACTTCCTCATAAATTTGATGGCATTTGGAATATTTAGATTATAATCATCAGATGTGATATGCGAACCTCACCACATTCGTGAATAGAGTTGTATATATAGTGGGTTTCTAAATCATATGTGCAAGGCCCCCTTTTTATATTCCTCTACTATTATGTGTGCTTATTCTTACCAAAAAAATTAATCTTTTGGATTACAAGGTCAGGATCATGAAAAGAGTTAGACATCCTAATGTGGTACTCTTCATGGGGGCTGTAACACGTGTACCGCATCTTTCAATTGTAACAGAATTTCTTCCTAGGTATGTTACACATTATGTTCATCATCATTATCTCCTTTACATGTGATGCAGCCCTATACTGTTTAAACGGGTTCGGTAAACAGTCAAAACTGGTTCAAATAAAAGGAACATTATTTTATTCATCTTTTGAGTTCTAAAAATGAATTCTATAAAGAATGGGTACGTAAAATAATCTGATCCTTTTCTAATAAAGTGTTTTCAAATGACTTTTAACCAGTTTGATACATTTCTTATTTGCTTAAATCCTTTAACTTGATATATTCGACCCGTGAGAAATAACACACAATCCAAATCGACCCAGTATAAGTAGATGGTCAAAATCGTCACTTCTAATACTTAACTACGCCGAATCCGATCCACCTTTGACGCTGGCCGTAAGATATAAATCCACCTAAATTGTAAAAGTATCATACTTCTAGTTTTATTAGACATGATTTGGAGTTTGCGACCATTAGTATAACGACTTGTAGGAAAATAGTGATGAAAATATACTTATACTGATGCAGCAAATTTTGTATCTTTTTCAGAGGTAGTTTATATAAATTACTTCGCCGGCCCAACAACCAGCTAGATATTCGACGACGTTTGAAGATGGCTCTTGATACTGTATGCTCTCTTTTAGGGGTTGTTTGGATGTGCACTTAAATTGATTATTGTTATCTGAAGCCGCAATAATCAGTTTTTAGTGTGTGGGTAAACTGATAATGATTCGCATTTTCTGATTATCAGATATGGATAATCAGGTAAGAAGTTGCTGTAAGAACACTGATTATTGAGATAACTGTAAATTATCTGAACTATCTGTTGCTTTAAGCAACTGATTATCTGATTATGATTGTCTGAATCTACTTCTTCAGTTCACAATAAGCAATTTGGATGTGCTGATCCAAACACTCCCTTATTGACCTTTACTCGCAATAGAAGTTTAATTTAATGGCTTTTCTGAGATTTTATCCATCATATTAGTATTGTATCTTATGGCTGTTATAAAATTGAAATTTCAGGCTCGTGGTATGAATTATCTGCACAATTGTTCGCCTGTAATAGTTCACCGTGATTTGAAGTCTCCAAATCTTCTTGTTGATAAGAATTGGGTTGTGAAGGTAGCATACGAACCTTATAACGCTATATTTTTTACAACAATAGTGACACCAAATCTTTAAATTATGTATTGTGGCTGACATATCAACCTTCAGGTTTGTGACTTTGGGTTGTCGAGAATGAAGAACAGCACGTTCCTTTCTTCAAGATCTACAGCAGGAACGGTATGTCTTGTCGAGTATACAGTAGATGTGGCAAATTTGACTCATTTACTTATGAATGGGTTGATGCCATCTTTGTCAGATCACATAGATAAAATTGAAGGTGGAATAATTCAAATGGGTTAAAAGTTGCCCAAAGTGTCTTAAAATCCATAAAAGCGTCCTAATATTTTTTTTATTAAAATGGTTAGATTTTGTAAGAATATTGTCATTTTTGTGATCATATTTCACATATTATAATAACGCTAGACATGAAGTGTCTCACAGTCGATCCAACCTGACTCAATCCATACCAAAAACATTTATACAACCCGCCAATTCTGCGGCCTCACCATATGGCATTTACAAAATCTATGTTACTATAAACTAGCTACTATCATTGATAATTGTGTAATGCTGCATGATTTATATTCACAGTTCCATTTGGTACCCTTGATTTTCAGGCAGAGTGGATGGCCCCAGAAGTCCTAAGAAATGAACCTTCTGATGAAAAGTTAGTATTTCTCTCTTACATATTTCTCATCCGCAAAGTAATTACTGATTATTGTAAGAGTGGGAAAAAAAGAAACGAGTTTCTTGATGCCAGAAAATTCATGTTATATCTTGATTTGGATGATATCCTGATTTTGATGATGACACAATAAATTGCAGGTGTGATGTGTATAGCTATGGTGTGGTTTTATGGGAGCTTTGTACGATGCAACAACCATGGGGTGGAATGAATGCAATGCAAGTTGTTGGTGCAGTCGGGTTCCAACATCGTCGTCTTGAAATTCCAAATGACACGGACCCTGTTATATCAGATATCATTACCAAATGTTGGCAAACGTGAGTCTTCCATTTCTCAAATGAATATGCTGCTTCCTTTAGAACATTTTTAATATTCATTTTCTGTTATAGAGATCCAAAACTACGACCTACATTTGCTGAAATCATGGCCGCCTTAAAGCCGCTTCAGAAGCAGAACACAAATTCTAAAGCTAGTAGAGAGTAGACCAATTGAATTGCATAGTGTAACAGCAAACTGAGCAAAGGGTTTGCACTCTTAATCTGAGAATAATGAAGCCATGCAAGTAATTCGCTTGGTACAACCATTTGAGAAAGGCATTGTTTGGGTATGGCAATGAATACACACACTTTACAAAGGATTCTGATTCTTTTCGCTTACTATTTGGTCATTTTCATGTATTTTTTAGGCTTGGTCATGTGACCATCTCAATTTTCTGTTTTGTTGTGTATATTTGTGTTGTATCAAGGTCATATTTACTTGTTTATAAACAAACACATGTTATAATTGGCACGTCGGAATTCAAAATGTGATGAAAACAGAAATTTTGTCGAGAATTTCTTCCGTGCAACCTTTGTAGGTTTATGGTTCATTTATGTTCGTTACTGGAATTTATCCATCTTCCCTTTCGCTATGATATTAATAAAGGGCAGTCTTGACTTATACCCGGTTCTTTTGACCTACTTTCGGCTTGTGGCTCGAATCAAGCAGTAGTGACCGATATGGATGGTTGCAACACAACTAAGCGGGTACTTATCTACGGCTATGATTCAAACAAATAAACCTTATTGAGGTCCTTAAACCCATGGAGGGATCGATTCGGATATTGGTGGTGTTGTGCAGGTGTTATAAGCAGAATAGGAGGTAAACTGAAAATCGGCAGTCGTTTAATTAAAGGTCCAATTTAGAGAAAATTAGGACTCTATAGACTTGATTTCAAAGATAGGTCAGTTTCTTTCAGTTCGAGTTTCATGTTTTCTCATAAAAAAAAGGATATTATGTTCATCGCATTGTAACTAACCGATTCAAAAGTTGCCTTGGATCGTTGAACCCTTTAAAACCCCTATTTACTTCTACTAATAATTGAGTATGAGATTGACGAACTTAATATCATCTGAATTACTCGACAAGAGTGTCCGGCTATAATTAGGAGAGGACACCATGGACTTCTTATTAGCCGGTATTTACGCGGTTGCCACACCAACATCAAAAACCGTAATGTCATAACAACATACTAAGAGCACTAGGTGTCGTGGAGTCTGATATGATCAAAACCAGACTCTAATCAGTAGAATGAAGTAATGATCCACAAAGAACCCAGAAAACTCAAGAGCAACAAACAGAATTTTGAAATTTGATTGTAAATTGGGTTTTGTTATTGAATGATGAATTACAAAGAGTTTGTTACAAGAAGTTGTGTAATTGATTAGCTAAAATGAAATGAAATGATTACAATGACTATGTATTTATACTACATGAAATGAAAGGAACGATAATAACGGATTTTCCCGCCAATATGTGTTGTAACTGCCATTTGACTTTTCTCGTTTGACTTTCTTGTTGACCACTGAGTTTGACTTAAGCTCATATCATTCCACTCCCCTTGAAATCATTCTTGACCACAAGAATCAGCATTGAATTCAGGATATCTAGCTTATAATTCAGTGGCTACTTCCCATGTAACATCATTAACATTTCCATTCGACCACTACACAAGCCAGTAAAATACTGTTGCATTTTTGACTTTAGCAATCTTTCTATCCAAAACAGCAACTGTAACTGCAGTAATTAGTCATTCCTTATTACAAGGTAGTGGAATAGAAGTAATAGGCTGTCCCTTAAAAGGTTTCAGCTGAGACACATGTAAAACATTATGGACAGTAGCATTGTCAGGAAGCAACAACTTGTATGCCACTTGTCCACACTTGGCTAATACTTGAAATGGTCCATAAAACTTTGGAGAGAACTTGTGTTGCTTGTGCATTCTGAGAGTAACTTGCATGTGTGGTTTGAAGCTTAAGCAAAACCCAATCCCCCACAACAAAACTTCTATCACTTCTATTCTTGTCTGCAAACATCTTCATCCTTTGTTGAGTTCTTTCCAAATGGAACTGAAGTAAAGCAATGGCAGCTTCTCTTGCCACTAGTGTTCTATCCACAGCTTTCATATGAGAGTCCCCAGCCATATAAGAAACATGAGTAGGAGGAGATTGTCCATATACTACCTCAAAAGGAGTTGTGTTGATGGCTGTGTGATAATTTGTATTGTACCAAAACTCTGCTAATGACAACCAACGGACCCATTCTTTAGATTGTTCACTAGTCATGCACCTCAAATAACATTCAAGACACATGTTGACCACTTCTGTTTAACCATCAGTTTGAGGGTGGTAAGCAGTTGACAATTGTAGAGTAATGGCCAGTTTTTTAAACAACTCTTTCCAAAAAGTACTAATAAAGTTCTTGTCTCTATCACTAGTGATAGTTTTAGGTAATCCATGTAACTTATAAACAATATCAAGGAAAACTTGAGCAATTTGAGCAGCTTTGAATGGATGAGATAAGGGAATAAAATGACCATACTTGCTGAGTCTATTAATGATGACCATAATAACAGTTTTCCTATGTGAGGAAGGCAATCCCTCAATGAAATCCATGGAAATGTCAGTCCAAATCTTGGTAGGAATGGGCAGGGGTTGTAACAATCCAGGATATGGAGCTAGATCAGGCTAATGGCATTGACAAATAGCACAAACCCTTACATGTTCCTTGACTGATTTCTTCATTCTCTTCCAGTAAAACACAGCTTTCGTTCTTTTATAAGTAGCTTCTACCTTAGAATGACCACCCAAAGGTTCATCATGGTAAAACTTGAGTAATTCTTGCGTCAAATTTGCATCTGCGCCAATCACCAACTTTCCACTTCTCCTTAATTGGTTATTTTGCCATATGAACTTTAAGCTTGCAACTGGTCCGTCCTTAACCTTGTTTATGACTTGTTGTATGCTAGGGTCAAGCTCCCAACTTGCTCTAATTTTGTGCAACAAATCATTAGAGATTCCTATGATAACCATAGTCTGCAATGAAGGTAAAGGAGACCTAGATAATGCATCATCAACCACATTCTCATTCCCTTTTTGTAGACTATTTCATAATTATAACCTAACAATTTAGGTAACTATTAAATTTGGAAGGGTGTTGTTAGTCTTTGTTCCATCAAATACTTAAGACTGGAATGGTCAATTTTGATTTTAAAATGTCTATCAAGTAGATAACGCCTCTACTTTTCTAAAGCATACACCACAACCCATAACTCTTTTTCATATATGGATAGCCCTTTGTCCTTTGGAGCCAATGATCTACTTAAAAAGGCAATTGGATGACCTTGTTATTGTAAAATTGCCCCAATTTCTTCATCTGAAGCATGAGTTTCCACTTTCCACTATAAACTCTTCTTGGAAATTTGGTAAAGCTAGCACAGGGGCATTAACCATTACAACTTTCAGGTCTTCATAAGCATGTTGAGCTGAACTAGACCACTCAAAGGAGTTCTTTTTTAGAAGAGCTGTCAAAGGTCTACTGATTGCTGCATAATTTTTAACAAATCTTCTATAGTAGCCAGTGAGATCTAGAAAACCTCTTAATTTCTTGATATTCACAGGCACAGGCCACTCTTGCATTGCTTTTACTTTAGAAGGGTCAGTAGAAACCCCTGCACCAGAAATCACATGCCCAAGATACTCCACTTGGGTTGTCCCAAACACACACTTACTCATTTTAGCAAACAACTGATGAGACTGCATAGTGTTTAGGACCAAGGCCAAATGTTTAGCATGTTCTTCCATATCTTTGCTGAATACAAGGATGTCATCAAAGAAGACCAAAACAAACTTCCTTAAAATTGGGGCAAAGACTTCATTCATTAAGGCTTGGAAGGAGGATGGTGCATTTGTCAGCCCAAAAGGCATCACCAAGAATTCATAATGACCTTGGTGAGTTCTAAAAGCAGTTTCATGAATATCCTCCTCACACATCCTTATTTGGCGGTAACCAGACCTCAAGTCAAGTTTAGTGAACACTTGAGCTCCAAACAATTCATCAATTAACTCTTCTATAATGGGAATAGGAAATTTGTCCTTCCCAATTTTCTTGTTCAAGGCACTATAATCCACACACATTCTCCAAGTCCCATCCTTCTTCTTAACCATTACAATTGGTGAAGAAAAAGGACTACGACTCTCCCTATTACTCCACTATCAAGCAATTCAGTGACCATAGCCTCTATAGCATATTTCTGAATATGAGGGTCTCTATAGGGTCTGATGTTTATTGGTGAGGTATTGTCTTGTAAGGGAATTTTATGGTTATGTTTTTTGTGTGGTGGTAAGGACTTTGGCACAGCAAAACTTCCTCATACTTATGCAACAATAGATTTAAAGAAGGATGGACATTAGTAAGATCAGTGGTTATACCTGTGCTCATGAGCTCAGCTTGAACACCAGAAGAAGGATAGACACACAATGCCATGGAAAACAATTTTGCTCCCAACTGTTTGACTTGCATCCATTGTAATGCAGGCTGTGGAACTCCCCTGATAGCTACCTTCCTCCATTGATACATGAATTCCATTCTTAGCTTCAAAAAATTACAAACAATGTCTCCCAATGTTGCCAGCCATTGTATTCCCAATACCATTTCACAACCACCCAGAGGAATTAACATCATACCAGCTTAAAATGTTTCCCCTTGTAACTTCCAAGTTAACCCTTTACACATATGGGTACTTGTGAGAACATTTCCTCCTGGTACTGGCACTTGTAGTGGACAACTTTCCTTCACAGGACAACTAATTTGTTTAGTTGTAGAAATCTAAGTACTTTCACAGTCAATCAAAATGTTAACAGTTATTGATCTGTCCCGTAACCCTCATTGTTTGGAAAGTATTCACCCTTGAGATTGCATTGATGTAACAACCGACAATTTTTGAAATTGTAAATGACTATTTTACCCTTTGACTTTTCGGGTCTGACTTGACTTTTGATCTTTTATTGTCACATAAAAACGATTACCGTGTAACCGGAAAAATTTTCGGAACATATTTAAATAATAAATCATATTTATTATTACATATCTCTCATGTGCAAATTTATTTTTAACTTATTTGACTTGAAAACGAGAAGATATATGTTAGTCCTAAGTTGACTTATCAAAAACGACTCGCTAAATCACGTTTTCACGACTCGGACTCTAAAGCAATTTGATGTAAAACGACATTCCGGACAACTTTTTAGTTTTGCCCGAGACCCGAAAACAAGCAGAAAATGACTGAAATACCCTGGCAAAATTTTGAAAACCGCACGCAACGCGTACTGACATAAAAATAATTAAATTTATATTTAATTATCAATTTTTATTAAATAAAAATATTTAATAAAATATTTAATATTTTATTTCAAAAACGATTATTAAAAAACGCGAAGATTTACGTTAAAGTTTAGTTTACGGATAAAGTTTATCCGAGATACACAAATAAATAATAAACATTTTTAATAAATGTTATAAAACATTTATGCAATGATAGTCGAGTGAATACTAATTTTTCATGGAAAAATCATTTACGAAATGCCTGGCGTAAGTTTCGTGTTTTTAATCGTCTATTAAGTGGCTTAAACGAGTCCCGAACCATTAAATAACAAAAGTTACACTTTTGGTCCATGTGGTAATATTTACAACAATTAACCCTAATCTATTATACACTTGACATTTCTTTTTAAAACTTCCTTGTATATAAATCAAAGAAACTAGGGTTTTCTCCAACCACTACACATATACTCTCAATTTTTTTTCGACATCTATTTCGCCAAAATTCCGGCCCCACCGCCGCCCCGACATCCCGTAGGCCACCACAAGCCCGATCTACCCCGATAACACCATATCAACACCAACGCCACCACCCACTCTCAATTACCTGCCTACCACCCATCACGCCATTGCCACCACGTCAACACCATCACCTCCAACCGCCGCCACGCACCTCTTCATCACCACCTTACCATCAATATCATCTCCACTACCACCACGACAACCACCTTGTCATCATCGTCACCACCACAGCCCGCACCCCCACCACCCCCGCACCACGCCACCATTGCAGACCACCCACAAGGGTGCATTTGGTTTTCTTAACACCACCAAAAGGGTGTGTGTGGTTTTATTAAGCACTAAAAAGGGTGCATTTGATTTGCACCAGCATAGGGTGCGTTGGGTTTTATGAAAGCACCAAAGGGGTGCGTTTGATTTGATAGTCACCAACAAGGGTGCGTTTGGTTTTGATAAAAACCGAGTAGGGCGCTTTTTGATTGGCTGCGTTTGGGGTTTTTATCACCAAAAAGGGTGCGTTTGGGTTACAAACAGCAATGTGTGTTTGTTTTCGCCTATTTAGCACACAGAGTCTTTGGTTCATTGATTATCGGCTTTAGGGTGCGTTTAGTTGTGCAGAAACACCCAAAGGGTGTGTTTGGTTGTGCAAGATCGCACTAAGGGTGCGTTTGGTTTGACAGTTACACAATAAGGGTGCGTTTGGGTTAGCATGAAAACCAATGAGGGATAATTAAGTGTGAGGCAGAAGAACGATAGGGGTGCTTATGGGTTAGCATAATACCACACAGGTGTTGTGTTTGGCTAACAAGTCACCGAGAGGGTGCGTTTTGTTTCAAACAGGAAACTAATTATGGCGCGTTTGTTTTATATAAGTCACAAATAAATAAATCGAAAGATTTATAAATATAAAACCGATATAATTGGTGGTTAACATGGTTAAATAAATGTGAAATTAATTATTATTGTTTAGTTTTATATATATATATATATATATATATATATATATATCTATATATATATAATCATAATATATAATCTTTATATATATTATATTACATTATATATACAGAGGATGTATGCCACATCATAATGCTGACATATATATATATATATATATATATATAGTATATAAATTTTTAATTTTATATAAATATTATAATATATAAAATATATATAAACCACGCCGGAGTTTGCAATACGATTGAAATGAAAAAGGAAAGAGCACTGATTTTGTAAGAATAATGAAACGTCTTACAAAGCGAATAGAACAAGGCCAAATTTCTATAAATTACTATACTTATAATCTTTCATATAATTCTAATATAATAGAAATCTAGACCAGAAACAAAATACTAAAATATAAAAATATAGTTTTATAATATTTTCGACAAAAGATAAAGTATAACTTTTTAAAGCTTCAGAAACGTCCTTTACAGAAAATCGTAACTTTAAAAAAAAGGGCGTTTACATTATACGAGAACTGTTATTAATTAAATTGGTGATTTTCGAACACGTGTCGAAATGTGTGTTTTAACTTAATTATTCTTACGTCTATCTAATATATTACTTTCTTTTCTTTATATTATAATACATGCCTTGGATTATATACTTTTGAATTATTCTTTCGGTTTGTTTTCCTTTGTTAAATAATTTACCGTTACTGAATTAAATAACTGGTACAGAATTTTCCATATGTAATATATACGAAATATATACATACTTTGTGTTTATCTTTCGATTTCTATTTTATTTTAACCAGACTCACCAAACTTAATTTGATTACATCTTAGAAAATCAAAATCATTTTATCAACGAGTCCGTTGAAGTTACTATCCATCGGAAACCCATACATTATCCTAGGCTAGGTGTGGGACTTAACCGTTAAGTATAAACCGTAACTTCTGGTCGAGCCAGTTCTGGTTTTCCGTTTGTTTTGGTCTTAATAGTGCATTTAATGCCACTCGTTCTTCAACGTCGAGGTGAGATTATAGCCTTATGTTATACTGGTTTTACATAATTTATAGGGATGAGACATGCTGTTATGCAAAATCATTCACATTATTGACTTATGCCCTTGTTTACATGTTTCGTTTACAATTGGTTTACATACCAATTACATAGCTCCGCTCTGGGAAACATTATTATAACTTCATTTTTTGGGTCACAAATCACACACTTTCTTTTGAAATGAGATTTACGGATTAGCTAAGCGGAATGAACTGATAACTACTAGTAAAAAAAAATGTCACGAGGGTTTTCTAGGAGGGGACACTGCTAGGGGGCACATATTTTAATACTGCACGAGTGTTCATGGAGGTGAACACCTGCGAGTGGTATCAATATACATATACTGCCTCCGTGTGTTCATGGAGGGGATACCTACGAGTGGGTACATAGTGGCAAACGTTTCATGAACTTAGAGTAATCATAGTCATTGTTTTTAATAATACACACATGAATAATTCGTGTCTGAATAAAGGTCAATACATACTTTGACAAAGGTGGTCAACTATACATACCATTTTGGTGACTATTGGGGATTACATGGACCATGCATACTTTCAACTGTCATTGATATACAACATTGTACTTAAAAAAATCATGAACTCCACCAACTTTAAGGTGACTACTTTTTAAGCAAAGTATTGTCTCAAGTAATTAGGAAGCGATTTGCTTACTATGATGAGCATGGAGTCTAAATTGACAAGATTCTTTCAACGGAATCCAAACTTACATACAATTGAACAAATCTCGTTGTGTTTGCTTTTTAACTTTTCATAGTGAATGCAATTATGAACAAATTGTATATGATCAATTTCAATAAATCAACGAGATTACTTTTTAAACAACACATTTAGAGGTCGTTCTCTTGTATCTTATGTTGTTTTATTATGAAGTAACGCCCCTGGACATTATTTCCGCTGCGACACATTTTAGGGGTGTTACAGATGGTATCAAGCACTGTTATAGTAGAACCTAGGTTTACATATTTATACCCTATACGTATAACAGTTTCGACAAGCATTGGCATCACATCAAACATTATCAAAGTGCATACACACTACTTGCTTACTTGCTTACATTACGTGCTTACGTGACATACATATATAATATATATGCTTACATCCCTTTGCGTATATTTTACATTTATTTATATAAATACCAGAACATTTCTTAAGACAGTGTAAGTTACACAATGGTCTCATTTTACTTTTATGAGGACATTATGTAGTTGCACAATGGTCTCGACTAAAATAAACAGCTCACTCGTTCTTAGACATTGTAAGTTAAACAATGGTCTCTAAGGATATTTTTTATAACTTTATACAATATCGTAGTACACGAAAGCCGTCATAATTTTTGTTTACATGGAATTATGTATGAATCTAAGTATTACAAGTCTTGTATGGGCGAGACTTGTAATATGAAGATTGATATGATAATTGCTATGTTAACAAAACCCGTCACAGTTCTGTTTACATGGGATTATGTGTGAATCTAAGTATTACAAGTCTTGTATGGGCGGGACTTGTAATAGGAGGATTGATATGATAATTGCTATGTTGACTCGTTCATGAAGACTTTTACCTTATTTACTTTAACCGAGTACTCATTAACTATCTTGAACTCTATATCGATCTCCCTGATAGTTTTACTCCCCGTCTCCGAAGACGAGTTTTAAACACTCGTCCCATACTCATTAGAGCACATGCATCATCATGTCATCCACCACCTAGAAGGTTATGTGAGTACGCGTATTGCATCGGGAATTATTAAGTAGGATGGAATATTATATCTTTATATGAGAAGGGATATGGACGCTCTTTCATTTAAATAAATAAATTGTAAATCACCGAACCATAAGTTTATCAATTCATTATTTACATAAATTGGGACACTTCTTTATGCACGTAATAAATTATAAATGAGTGGGCTTAATGGTATCCGATATGAAACGAGTACGAACTCGAACCCGATAATCACCGAAATCCGTTAAAAAGGTCTAGAAACACAATCGTGCCTTACCACTCTGCAGAATCTTAAGGCCTCACTTAAGCTACCTTATCTCATTCTTAAGTTATTACTTTTGCCATTACAAATCTTTACGATCATGAACTGTTTGTGGAGCTAACAGACTTGTTACACTCTTGAGCTAATGGAGTTGATTCATCCTCGAACTAACGACTAAGTACCATACTCTGCCGTCTATCGCATAAGCTCTCCCGCGAGCTCCTCCCATTTGTTGAACTTTATACTGGGGATATTGTTTCTCGAAATATCATCACTCTCCACATCCCATCACCGTTTGTTATAGTTATTGTTGTTATGGTTGCTGTTGTTGTTCCTGAGCGTCACACTAGTGCAAAAGAACTTAGGTCACGATACATCCCAGCTTGTACAACTTTATCCAATAGGTAATGCAACCCCTCTTAAACCAGATAAACACCTATCGACGAAAGAGATAGTCAAACTATTCATTTCTGGTCACTAGTATGAAGACTTAGGCCGCGATACATCCTAGTACCGCCAAGTAAGTTGAATATTTACATCCATAAGCCTCGTTTGATGTAAATCATCAAACATTACAGATAGCAGAAACTAGACACTGCCCGTAAACGGTTAAAACTTTATACAGATATACCCACGCGACTACACTTTCTCCTTCGATGCTTTCACTATTAAGAGACCTTCTTTATAACGGGCGTTATAACAAGTACATAAACTGTAGTGATATTGTTTTTGAGATACCATTTTGAGATGAGAATCCAGCGTCAAGACTAGCCAAAATTTTTGGTATATTGAGAAGTGTCAGAACATCGAATTTTGCTGAATAAAGTTATCAGCCTCTTGTTTAGAACTGATTTATTAAATCTTAAATCCTTTCTTAGTTACACAATCAGTTAACACAAATTAAATCTCTAACGAGATTTATTTAAGGGGTAGGTACTGTAACAACTAGCAATTTTCAGAATTGTAAATGACTATTTTACCCTTTGACTCTTCGGGTCTGACTTGACTTTTTGACTTTTGATCTTTTATTGACACATAAAAACGATTACCGCTTAACTGAAAAAAATTTCGGAACATATTTAAATAATAAATCATATTTATTATTACATATCTCTCATGTGCAAATTTATTTTTAACTTATTTGACTTGAAAACCAGAAGATATATGTTAGTCCTAAGTTGACTTATCAAAAACGACACGCTAAATCACGTTTTCACGACTCGGACTCTAAAGCAATTTGATGTAAACCGACATTCCGGACAAATTTTTAGTTTTGCCTGAGACCCGAAAACAAGCAGAAAATGACTGAAATACCCTGGCAAAATTTTAAAAACCACACGCAACGCGTACTGACACAAAAATAATTAAATTTATATTTAATTATCAATTTTTATTAAATAAAAATATTTAATATTTTATTTCAAAAACGTTTATTAAAAACGCGAAGATTTACGTTAAAAAGTGTTATATTACGGATAAAGTTTATCCGTGATACACAAATAAATAATAAACATTTTTAATAAATGTTATAAAACACTTATGCAATGATAGTCGAGTGAATACTCATTTTTCAAGGAAAAATCATTTGGAACGCAATGGCGCAAGTTTCGTGTTTTGAATCGTCCATTAAGTGGCTTAAACGAGTCTCGAACCATTGAATAACAAAACTTACACTTTTGGTCCCTGTGGTAATATTTACAACAGTTAACCCTAATCTATTATGTGTTTATATTTACAACAACTAACCCTAAACTATCATACACTTGTCACAATTATTTTAAACTTTCAAGTATAAATAGAAAGTGATTAGGGTTCATTTTATTTTCTTATGAAACCCTAGCCCCCATTTTTGCTCCTCCCCATATCCGGTCAACTTCCGGCCGATCTCCGGCCAGCCACCCCGTTGCCACCCCACGCCAGCCACCCTCCTCCACCGCGGCTACACCATCATCTTCATCAGCCGGCTTCCTTCACCACCACGCCACTCCACCGACGCCATCAACATCATCACCACCGAAACCACCCTCACCACAGAACCACCAACACCATCGTCACCTCCACCACGTCATCATCTCCTCACCACTGACGCCACCCTCACCATCGCCTCATCGCCACCATCTCCTAAACACCATCAAAGGTGCGTTGGATTTAATGTCAACACCACAAAAGGGTGCGTTGGTTTCTCAGTCACCAACAAGGGTGCGTTTGGTTTGTCTCAAACATCAACAAGGGTGCGTTGGTTTGTCTCGGCACCAAAAGGGTGCGTTTGGTTTTTATATGAACCAAGGGTGCGTTTGGTTTTTCATCAGCCGAGGGTGCGTTTGGTTCTGCGTATAAACAGCCTGAAAGGGTGTTTGTTTCTGCGTGTTAATAAGCCCGAAAAGGGTGTTTGCTTCGTTGTTTGAACTACCGCATAGGGTGCGTTCGGTTGGCTGCGAAACAACTTTAGGGCGCATTTGTTTCGCTGTTTTACAGCTTTAGGGTGCGTTTGGTTGTGCAGAAACACCCAAAGGGTGCGTTTGGTTGTGTAGAAACACCCAAAGGGTGCATTTGGTTGAGCAGGAACGCACTAAGGGTGCATTTGGTTTGACAGTTACACAATAAGGGTGCGTTTGGGTTAGCAGGAAAACCAATGAGGGAGTGTTTGGGTGAGCAGAAAATGATAGGGTGCGTTTGGGTTAGCAGTAATACCACATAGGGTGCGTTTGGCTTAACAGATTCACCGAGAGGGTGCGTTTGGTTCAACAGAAACTATTAGGGCGTGTTTGGTTTATATAAGTCGAAAAATAAATATATCGTA
The DNA here is from genome assembly GCA_026074375.1 of Tanacetum coccineum. Classification (NCBI taxonomy): domain Eukaryota; kingdom Viridiplantae; phylum Streptophyta; class Magnoliopsida; order Asterales; family Asteraceae; genus Tanacetum; species Tanacetum coccineum. The sequence continues at coordinate 39,432 of BQNB010021982.1, read as the reverse complement.
AGATTTATAAATATAAAAACGGATCAAATGGTGGCAATGGTTAAATAAATATGCTATTTATTATTTTGTTTTTGTGTTTACAACACATGAGATGTGTTTAGTTTTGCTTATTTATATTATCTAACTAGTCTCGTTTAGATATATATTGAAACGCGGGTATTTTGCAACACGAATAGATTGAAAAAGGGAAAACTTTGAGATTTGTAAAATATGGGAAATGTCATATAAACGAATAGGTCATGCCGGAATTTCTATAAAATTTCTATACTTAGTAATTTTTACTATACTTTCTATTATTTTAGAAACCCGATAAAAGGGCGAAGTTATATAGTCTTTAAGCTTATTAATTCCTAATTATACGATAACGGTAACCCGATGGTTAAACGAAAATTATACTTTTACAAACGAGACAACTATTTTAACTAAAACCCGTCAAGAAAACAATATACTAAATTATAAAATATTATTTTATAATTCCTGGTATGTGTTTAATTACACATACCTTTTGCCTATAAAAACGTGCCTAAAATGACCAAAATATACCAAAAATACATTGTATTTGTGTGTTTTGTGATTTATGATTGTGCAGGTAACGGATATTCACTAAAGGACAAAACTCAATCCAAAACGGGCAAAACTGAGCACGGGAATAGAAAGAGCGTAAAAAGTCAACCAAGTTAAAGTCAAAAGTCAAAGACGAAGCCGAAACCGAAGAAATACTTAATGGGCCAACCCGCACCCATCCAATGGGTCGGGGCAGCCCATTAAGCATTTATATCAAGACTTACATAAGCTTAAAGCTTAAAAAAGCCCAATCCTTAAACCGGCCCAAACAAAAGCCCAAACCATACACCCTTTACCCATATTACACCAAAGGTCCTTAAACCTTTGCACCGTTAGTCCAAAAGGACTAACAGTGTCAGTCCAAAAGGACTAACGATGCAAACACATAACAAAAACAGGGCAAACGCCTGTTAAACCAAAACAAACACACTCATTACCCGCCAAAACCCATTAACACTATTCACCTTCTCCTACCTTGCACCCCAGACAAAAACGTCCCTCTCCCACCTTAACCCCACCCCCATGAAACAACAAACGCCACCTTGGCAATCCTCTTAAACATCATTCGTCCAAGGAAGAATACAAAAATTCAAGGGTTAAGATGAAAAGACTTGGAGGACACTCAAATCCGATGGCTAAGATGACTTTGTGACTTACTCACACAACTAGCACAATTGCCTTCTAACTCACAATAGAAACACAAGTGAAGACCCAAGACTCTTAGCTTTTTAGTATAAATAGGATCACTTGTAGCCATGATAAGGCATCGAGTTTTTACTTTTCAGCTTATTTAGTTAACTTTTAGCTTATTGTCATTTAAATTCAAAGCCTTGTAGTCTCTTTTTAAAGTTAATGAAATTTGAAGTTTTTATGTTAAAATTATATTTTTAAGTTAATGTTACATTGTGTTTAAAAGTCTTTCATAAGCTCATATAAGCTCTCTTATTACTCTCTTATAAGCTGTT
>BQNB010021982.1:18988-29160 GCA_026074375.1 Tanacetum coccineum | reverse complement strand
GATAGAAATGCGTGTAATCTCCGTGAGAAATGAAACAAGAGTCTGTTGAGAGACCTTGAGTGGCTAGGGAGGGTTGTGCTTAGCGTTACTAGGTCCATGATTGTCTTCAATGTCAGACAACAGCTTAGTGTTTCCGACAGTTTATGTATTGATACTGTTTCTGCCTAAGTGTATAGAGGGATTCTTTCTTTTCACCCTTTATCTTTACATTTCTTTTTCATTCTTCAACCCCTTTAATGCTTACCGAGACTTCATAACTAACACCTTGTTGGGTTTATTCTAGTGTTAGCTCCATCTCAGTCAGCATTATTCCCGATTCTCACTTTTTCTCCTTTTGTATCATACCTAAGGACTTCTACACTATCTAGTGGATATCCCTGGGTAGATCCCTTCGGTTCTGGCTGGATCATGGGATTTGAATACCTATGCATAACCACCTTATAACTCCATAAATTTAAGTACATGGTCGGTCTTTTGGGTATTCCATCACAATCAAAACCAAAATCATTAAAAAGTTCAATCAAAGTGTTTGATATAAATATCAAAAAGATTTTCACTTTGAAAGTTTTTCATCATCACTAAAAGCTCCCCCTTAACATGTGCATTGTAATCGTAGTACATGCTAAGTGTTGGAGTGTATTGAGTCCATTTAATACAATCACATTTCAATACAAATTAGATTCAGTTTAATCATATTTTCTCCCCTTATCCAAAATGTTAATCCCTTGATATTTTGGATATCAATTAATTAAACGTTCGGGGATAAAATGTTGCATAATATCTAAATTAGAACATTTTAATGCTCCCCCTTAATATTTGAGGGTATATAAAATAGTGCTAAGTACAATAATTTGAATTTTTTTGAATTTGCTAAGAAATTCTTGAAAATTTTATACTCGAGCACTCCTTATTTTCACCATAAGTCTACACTACGTATATACAAATTTATATTATTTACTAGGTTTGACCTGAGTGATGAGAACATCATATGATGGAATCATATGGTTCTTTGTAGCAGCCAAAGGTCTCCTCCGTAAGGTCTTCCACCAACAAACTTTTCCAAACTACGCATCAACCTTCTATCTTTGAGTTTCTTATCAATGGTATTTATCATCACCCGAGCTCTCTGCTTGTCTTGTTTGCTCCATTTTCTCTTTGGCAAGTACTCTCTGAATCCCAGTAGCAATATCATTGAGAGCGGTGCGAACATGGTTTAGTGTGCCGTCACTGAACTTGTGAAGTTCATCAATGCGCATCAAACGATTTTTGTCCATGTCATCTTGATAGATAATGCCTTAGATATCATGGTAAGCAGTGTAGGGAGTCATTTTTCAGAGATCTAAACGGTATGAGTCTGTTCTTGAGAGATTTATCTTCTTCTGGTAGCTTTTAACTGCCAGTTGTAGATCCTCCACACGTTCTTGAATGACAATGCATCTCGTGTACATTCTCAAAGCCACATGTGCAAATCGTTCATCCAAATTAAGGTTGGTCAGCTTACCTAGAACAAGAAGAAGTAACATATCTTCAATGTCTTGGTGACGAAGTCGCCTTCTCGAAACCTGTATAGCTGATCGTCCGGCCTTCGAACAATAATCTCTTCTATCATGTGTCTTGAGTAGACATCTTTTGAAGTTTCCATGTTGGTAGCATATCCATAGAATCTCTGACGTTTTGGTCCCTAGTGATATGTTCCCCAGTAGGCATGCTTGTCGTAGACAACTTATGCCGGACTCCATATACTTCTAGGAACTTTGTCTTCAATCCATTTAACATGACCGTAATCAGCAGCCTTTGTCTTGGTAAGTGAGGTTGTATATTTTTGACTTAAGCTCCCTCCTTTCAGATATTCAAGATCATTATTGATGAAGTGATCAAAAGGGATAACTTGACGACCTCGTGCATTCTGAATTAAAGGAAGGGGCTTGCTGAGATCATGGGGATACGGTCTTCCTTCAGGATTATGCCAATCTAACTAATCATTGGTAGCTTTGAATACTTCTTCCAAGTGGTATTCTAATTCCACTACACTCTTGCACGTGCCTTTCATGAGATCATATGTTGGACCGGTCAACACATCTTGAGTCAGATTGTTTAATTTGAGCCGGTTCATGATAAAGGCAGAGAAATCGATGGGAGTAGCCAGAAACTCATTAAACGAGGATTGTGTGCCTGAAGCTTGAGCCAACTGAGTCATCCATGATTGAGGAGGTCGGTCGTCAACAGTCTTTGTTTTGTTCCATTCACGATCAGGAGTTTGAGAGCCTGATGGATTCCACAGTCGTTCATCAACAGCTATTATCTCTCTTACAGGCGATACATCATCATTTCCTGTGTTGAACTCTTGATGCAATGGTTCTTCCAAATCATCAACCCTTGGACCATGCTCCTCTGCTTGAGCAGACTTGCCTGATGATTTTGGTTGAGATCTGGATGCACCTTTGGAAGAACTTGTAGACTTGGACTCCTTTTGAGTTGCTTCTTTTGATGACTCTTCCTTGCCTGATCTCCTTCGCTTCGTCCCTCGGTTTGATCCAGCGGAGGGTTCTTCATCTTTGTCTTGATCATCACGTCCTCTCTTTAGGGTCACCACATCACCATATGAGGCAAAGAGGTCCTTGTCCGAGTTGTACGATTCAATCAATGTATTGTAGAGATTCTTCTGAATGTCTGATCTGTTCATTGATTTATTTTCTTCAATTTTGTCGATGAGAATCTTCTTTAACTCGAATTCTGAGAGAGATGCTGCTGCAGCATAAGATGTCTGAGGTTGATTGGATGATCTAGCCAACACTTCAGCTCCTAGAGATTCTGTGACATACTTCTCAACCTTTGGCATGATCTTGGATACTTGAGCTTTAACCTGATCCTTGATTATGGCCTTAATGTTTGAGTCTATCTGTTTAAGAAATTCGTCATTCTCGGCTTGAGCTTCTTCTCTGAGTTTGTTGGATTGTAGCTGAACAGCCACATTCACTGCATCTTTCATCTTAGACGCAAGGTAGTTATCAAAAATGCCCAGAATAGATGATAAAGCTTTAGCAAATTGATTGGTTTGTTTGAGCTCAGATAGTTTAGTCTCTAATGAGGATGCCCTTCGTTCAAAACTAAATAGAGATGTGAAGTTGGGGATTTCTGGAAAAGTTGTTATTGGAATAGTTGTTGTTGTTGTGGAATCATGTGTTTGTTGTTGAGATTGAATGATTGGAATGGATGGTTGAGGAATTGTAGTGTCAGAAGAAGGTGCGGAAACAGATACATTAACAGTAATATATGATTGAACGTTTGGATTTAAAATTGAGTCGATACCTGTATCCGGAGAGGAATTAATGAATTTAGACACCAAATTTGATGAAACAGAGGAGCTTTGTTGTTTCCCTACTGGAGGTTCAGTAGTCAAAGTCACGTGAACCTCTTCCGTCTCTTGATTAGTTTGAGCATCTGTCATTTCCGCATCTCTTTTATCTAGGTTGAGATTCAAGTCTCCGTACATTTCCTCATCTTCTTGATCTTCTTGTTCTCCTCCCATAACATTAACATCATCCTCTTGATTTTCTTCTTCATCTAAAATTTCATAATCAGGTGGTGTTGAAACCATCTGATCAGAAGACACTTCATCATCATCATTTGCTTTTTCTTCTTCTTTTCTTTTTCCTGATCATCTGCTTTGTATGTTGACAAGTTTGGGTGAACAAAATCATCTCCGTCATTATCTGATTCAGTTTCTCCACTGACATTCTCTTGATCATCATCTTCATCATCATTGTCATTTTCACTGTCATGCTCGTCATTGTCATCTTCACTGTCATGCTCATCATTTTCTTCATCATCCTCTCCTTGACTGAATGTCCAAGATTCTTCTTCACTCTCTGATCTGTATTCGGGTACATCGGGAACCTCTGGTTTGTCACCAGCTCCTTCATTTGTACCAGATAAGTTTTGTTGTTGCTCATTAGGAACCTTTGACTGTATGTCAACTCCATCACCTGAGCCACTGGCGTGAGAGCTGTGAGTTTGTATCTTTCTTCTTTCAAGAGCAATCTTCATCTGTTCAGCTTCAGTCAAAGTAACCTCAGATAGCACCGTTAAACCTTTTGACTTTGTTGCAAATTGCTTCTTCTTGGTAGGTTTATCTCTCTAAGCTAAGGTCTTGATTCTTTTTCCTTTAGAAGCTTGAGTAAGCTTCGTCTTGGGAGATGATTCAGAATCAGCTTTCTTCTTTGTAGATTTTGGTTTTGGAGTCTTTTCACCAGTAGCATAAGCACGGTAAGTCATGTAGGCTTCGAACTCCAACATGGCTTGGTTGGTCAAGTGCTGAGGGAGAATAGCACCGTATACTTGAGTGTCCTGATGTTTAATGACTCTTACTGTGGTAAATATGAAGTCATCCATGGCATAGTGCCAAAACATCTTGTTTCTCCTTGGTATTGCCTGATCCTTTGCCATGAAGTAGTCGACAATGACTTTGGTGAATCGTGGATAATATATGTCATTGCTCTTCTTAGAATTCTTGTTCTCCACTTGATACACCAAATCTTCCCATAGCAAGTAGACATAATCAACAGTCTTGTTATGATACATTCCCTAAAGAATTTGAGCACGTGACAAACGAAGACTTTCCAGAGCAGTAGTTTTTCCACTTAGACACTTGTTGATTATGGCAGAAAACGATCTCCATGGTTGATGCATGTGATTGACGTTGACATTGGATAAAAACTTAATCTCACCAGTGTGTCCAAGGTCTCTAATAAAAGATAGAATTTCCTCTTCAAGTGGAGGTTCTTCAAATTCCTGACCTGGGATTTTAGGGCAAATCTTGAGCATATCTCTGAAGTTGTCAACGTTAACAGTATGACTTTTGCCATTCAGCTTGAAACGAAGTGAAGAATGATGTCTGGAGACAGTGACCCAGAACTCTTGCATGTATATTTCTGATACATCAGCAGTGATCTCAAATGCGTTGTATAATGGAGTGAGTTTGAGAGCATCTAATGCCACTTGAAGAGTAGGTTCCTTGGATTTGAGATTAGAGCTTAGTCAGAGATTGTTTTTCCTTATCTTAAGATGGTTTTTAGGTGTGACTAATTCATCATCTAGTGCCTTTTGCTGAGCTCTTGTGGTGTCCATGATTCTGCTAAGATAGGATCAATACAGTTTATGTACAACCAATTTTATACAATATACTATAAAGACCTATTGAGTGAGCACGTAAAGTTGATTCATGATGTGAACGTTTCTTAAGAATTAGGAACTTTAAGACATTTTGCACTTATTAAGATCTTTTTATTTAAAAGACAGCTTAAGACAACTTAACTTGTTTAGAGTGTATAATTAACCAAGTTTAATTTACTCCCTAATTAAGTTTCTAAATTGCATTTTAAATAGGAAATTTGATCTTAAGTGTTTTGGGTCTTTTGAAACATAGACTAATTTCTAAGGAAAAACTAGTTGTTCTGTTATTTAATAAGCTAGTTGTTTGGTTCCTTAAAGTCAAACTAGTTGTTCGGTTCCTTGAGAATCAAGTTGTTCGGTTCCTTAAGAGTCAAGTTGTTCGGTTCCTTAAGAATCATGTTGTTCGGTTCCTTAAGATTCAAGTTGTTCGGTTCCTTAAGAATCATGTTGTTCGGTTCCTATTAACAAATGAGTTGTTCGGTTCCTATTAACAAATGAGTTGTTCAGTTCTAATGAGCAAATGAGTTGTTCGGTTCCAATTAGCAAATGAGTTGTTCGGTTCCTATTACCCACATATGTTCGGTTCCTGCTAACAACTAAGTTGTTCGGTTCCTAATAACTACAGTTGTTCGGTTCCTAATAACTACAGTTGTTCGGTTCCTGCTAACAGCTAAGTTATTCGGTTCCTAATAGCTATAGTTGTTTGGTTCCTTAATGTAATCAGTTGTTCGGTTCCTGAGTACAACAAGTTGTTCGGTTAATGTGAAACTTGCATACTTAAGATGTTTTGAAGCATTTATACATGTTTGAATAGCAATCTGAGCAAGAGTATAGTATTCAGAACAACTTCAAACCAGATATGTAACACCCCCAAATTGGGTCGCAGCGGAATAAGGGTCCGAGGCAAGTTACTTCATAGATCAATAACACAAGATGTATATAGAACGACCAAAAAGTTGTTTAAAACTGATACATTGGATTTAACAAAGTATTTGTTACATAAGCCGAAGCTTCACTTGTCCACTTTCTCTTATTGGGCCTGCCCGACACCATTTATATGGGTCGGACCGAACCATACTAATTAAAAGTTCATATTTAACATCACTTATGAATTCCCAGCAGCTGAATGGCATATCTGGTAGCCCAACAAACTCAGGCCCAAAATTGAAGTCCAAATGGTATCAAACTCAGGCCCAGCAAATAATCGCAGACTTGCAACGACTTTGGGAAGTACGCAACTATAAAATAAGATGGGGTTGCAATCATATCTAGATATCTTTTCCATCGAGTTAGTTTTTATTAGTTTATCTTTGTTTTCAATTTATATGGTAGATTAGTCTCGTAAGTAGAAGTAGAGCATAGTAGATTAGATTATTTAGGAGTAAATAATATTTTTCTTATATGCATATTCTGTTTTCCAAGCTTATTAATAGATTTGAGTTTAATAGTGTGATGTAAGCTTATTTCTCAGCTTATTGTAACAACTTATTTACTTATGAAGATGTTTGAGGTTTGTTTTGATATCACTTAGCTTATTTCTTTTGTTTGTTCTTATTTATTTCTTTTCTTATTTCCAAAAAAAATAAAAAAATAACAAGTGCTTATTTTGTTTGCTTAATCTAAATCTGAGCTTATTCGAGTATAAATAAGGTGCAACGAGTGGTATTTTTTGCTCAGCTTATTCATAAGCTTGTGACGCCTTTCATTCGATTAGCTTATTTATAGTTATTTTGTATTTAAAGTTTCATTTAGTTTAATTCGGTTTAGAAAAATTTGTTCAAACGTTTTTTTTAAACTGATAAAGTCATTCTGGGCTTGGCCCAATGATAGTGGTTAAAACAGATTGAATTTTTCTTATATAATAGTTTTTTGATGGAGGTTTAATTTTAGTTTAAAAAAGGATGAAGGAGGTGTTTTATATAGATTATTGAGATGTGATGTCCTTCTCAACTTAGAACACTTGTTTGAGTTTGTTGATGAACGAATTCGTGTAAACTTCGAGGCAGTCTATGTAGCTTAAGGGTTCTAATTAACTAATGTGAATTTGACTATTTAAACTTACTTATTAAATCGGGTGGTTACTTTTTGATATCGGCTCGACATTCGGTTCTGCTTTCCTATTTCAATACTATTAGTTTAGAATTAAAATAGTTCATAATGTTTAGATTTGCTTATTTGATTAATATGCTTACTGAGTAGTTTTCTTTTATGCTTGTTAAGTTAATTTGTGTTTAGTGAATTAAGTGTGGATTTTAATAAAGTGACTAGTGATTAATAACTTGCAAAAGTTATTTAGTTTAGTGTTTTATTTAGTTCGAGCAGCGGGCAAAAGCTGGTAAGATTAAGTAGGATTAAATTGTAATCATACCGATAAAAATTTCATTTTCAATATTAAGCCAACGTTTATGAGGAATCTGATTTAGTATGAACGGAGATTAGTTCATCATTAAGATCTAAAATTTCACATTTAAGAATCTATTCACTTTTACTTGACAAGCATATTTTTCTTAATCATATTTTAAATCTATTTTGCTTGCTTTCTAGTATTATGTAGTTTATTATAGTTATATTCTTTGTTTTAAACCAAAACCAAAAATTAAAAGACATTCAAGCATCAAACAAAATATTTTTGTAAATTTCAAATTCATCTCTCGTTGGGACACGACATCCGGAGGATCGATTATTACTTGTCCTCAAGTAATTTTTAATCCAAAAGACGTGATTTACTTATATTTCTATTAACTCGACCGTCATTATCTACAGAAATCAGTTTTACTTGCGGGGGGGCGGGGGAATGGCGGGAAGAAGGTAGTACATTTTCCACGTGTATGTTTTGAAGTAGTGCCATTGAAGATCATTTCTCTTTTGAAATATATTTTTGGTAGCCCCCCACTTATAAAAAATTAAAAATCCTAAAATAAAAATATCTTTTTTCTATTTTATTTTATTTTCTTTTATATAAGAATTTTAAAATACCAAAAATATTTTCATTTTATTTTCTAAATAAAAAACCTAAAAATATTTTCCATTTCTATTTTATTTTCTTTTATATAAATATTAAAAATCCAAAAAGATATTATATATATATATATATATATATAAATATAATAAAATAAAATAAAAATCTTCGTTATCCTCTCTAGCGTTTAATTCTTATCTCTTTCTCTTCTTATATTGTTTAATTCTTCACGATGTTCTTTTCTTCCTCTCATTCCCATGATCCTCGGACCATGGAGGATTTTTATCGACCGTCACTCATCGGTAGAGAAGGACCGATCGTTCCGACAACCGTTCCGGGAACCGATTTTGCATTGAAAATCATATGGTTCAGCTACTTCGACAGAATTGTCAATTTCATAGATTTAAAGATGAAGATGTAAATGAGCACCTAGACAAATATTTATCTATCATCCAATTCATTAAGCAAAATGGAGTTTCTCAAGACATCATCAATCTCAATCTTTTTCCATTCTCTTTAACCCACGAAGCTGGATCTTGGTTTTATACTCATAAAACACATTCTATTCATACTTGGGAAGAGATGGTCTTCAAGTTTCTTTCAAAATACTACCCATATTCTAGAGAGTTGCAGCTTATGAAAGAATTTTTTAATTTCCGGCAATTGCCTACCGAATCAGTATTTGAAGCTTGGAAAAGATTTAAATCTTATTTGCGAAAATGTCCCGACCATAAAATTTTGCTTCTTAATCAAATCCTTACTTTTTACTATGGAATTACGATGATTGACCAAGAAAGACTTACGATGGTTTCCGGCGGTAATTTCATGTGGAATACTCCTCAAGAAGCATATGATTTAATCCAGAATATGACACATCATCATTTTCAGTGGGACGCCGAAGTGTATTATGACACTACCACTGATATGAGTGCTCATTATTCTAAGACTACTTTCGCATCGAGTGAACAAGTTGAGGCCCTTAGAAATGACACTGGATACACAATTCAAAGTGTTCAACATAATCCAGGATTAGGTCATCCTAACACCTTTTACTATTCAGATTCCGATGAAAGTGATGATGATGAACCTTCTGAGATGATTGAAGATCAAAAATAGATTCACCATTTGAGTGGCAGTCCCACTCCTTCTTCTGACCCTGTGGTCGTGTCTCTCTCTCCTTCTCTCACTCGCACCGGGGATAGTGATTTTATCTTGGAGGAGACCGACACACTTCTTCCTCATCATGATTCGACTTCACCGGAAGTCGATGATGAAAAATTTGATCCGGAGGGAGATATTCTTTTTCTAGAAGGATTATTAAATGATGAAATCTCAAGCAATCTCCCTCTTTTAGAGCTTAATAATGATCCGGAGGGAGATATCCTTTTTCTTGAAAATTTATTAAAGGATGAACCTTTAGAGGCAAATAAGTCAGAGATTAAACCTCTTATTAGGGAACCGCCGAATACCTTTTTAATGAGGGACGAGGAAATCAAACTTAATTCTCATAAGGATATTGATGACCTGGTCCCAATCCCAAGGGTATCCAAGAAACCTTTGGATTCTCTTAATTGTATTTAAAAAACTTTCGACATGACTATCATTGATCCATTGTTTGACTTCGATTCTAACTTTACTTTAAATTCAGACAATCCAATCTTTTGGATTCACAATGAGGAGAGTGATGAGTCCGAAACGGAGACAATAATAGATGAGGTGCAAAATCATAGCTCACAAAGTACCGAACAAACCCCACCTCCGTACGAAAAGTTAAATTTTGATTTAACCATGCGTAAACCAATCCTTACCTTCTCACACTTCCGTTATGGCATTTTTGGTTCTTATCGTATTTTTGACATACTTGGCCCGAGACTACTATTTTCTTTATCATATAATTTTGGCCTCGTCTTTTCTAAGGAATACCTCAAATTTCTATCATTAAATATATATAACAACCTGAAATTTTCATCAATATAATATCCATCTACTAAATTAGATGTCACCTTTTATACAGGGAAAATTTTTGCTTTATCTCATTATG
>BQNB010021981.1:0-63562 GCA_026074375.1 Tanacetum coccineum | reverse complement strand
AGGGTTTGAGTGTTGGCTAACCACCACACAACAAATGGTCATCAGTTCACCATGCTTAACAGGCATAAGAACTGGCTAGTGTAACACCCCCAAATTGGGTCGCAGCGGAATATGGGTCTGGGGCGTGTTACTTCATGAATCAACAACACAAGAGATATATAGAACGACCAAAAAGTCGTTTGAAAACGATACATTGGATTTAACAAAGTCATTGTTACAAAAGCCCGTAGCTTAACTTGTTCACTTAATCAAATACAAAGCCCGTAGCTTAACTTGTTCACTTAATCAAATACAAAGATTTTCAGCCCATAACAGATAACAAAATGAAATGCGACAAAATCTTTAATGCAAGACATCCAAATCAAAACCACCAATGTATCCATCGCACCTTGTGCTTATTGATCCCCTGAAAAACATTGCTTTAAAACGTCAACAATATGTTGGTGAATTCATAGGTTTGATAAATCATATATTGTAGGACCACAAGATTTCCCCAAGTGTATGATAATGCAACAGATGCAGATATCATATAAATGTAATTACGTTGCTCTAAGCTCATGACACTGAAGCTTGACGTGTGTGAGTACCAAATTAATGGACTCCATTGCCCGTGGTGATGTTCTAACCCGCAACATCCTATATTCGACATGGTATACGTTCGTTGTTCAGTGATAGCTAATCACCCGAACGGGGTTGTCAAAACCCAATAGATCTATTAATAACATTCGCGCTCACAATTAACAGTTCATGATAATGGGCTCAGATATGGGTTATCGCTACTTAGGCAACACGTAATCTTAACATGAAACTTAACCACTTGTGTCCAATTGTAAAGCATTGCATGTCTTTCACCCCAAAAACTTTGTAAAACAAAAGCATGTAAAATGTGGGGCTATGAACTCACCTTGAGTTCTGATAATCCAAATATCGCAGATAATGCGTCACGTAAAAGATCGAATGCAACCTAAATTATCATAGGTCGTATAAGTACCGAGTACTTTAATTGATAACATTGAATAAAAAGTAAAACCCTGTATTTGTCATCTCCTTCGCGAGTTATATTAAATGTGTATGTAAACCAAACAGGTAATCAACCATGTATAAATTGCGTTTGTAACATGTATGCAAATCGAGTTGGAAAATGAATCGTAACAGGTTTTAAAATCAAACACGTTGTTGAATTTGTTAGTAAACAAGCATGTTCTCAACCCAAAATATATGTAAAACATGGTTAAAACGTGGTGCTATGCACTCACCTTGATGTTGAAGAACGATTGATAGGTTAGGCATCTAATTCACTTTGATGATGAAGTATGACTGATAGGATAGGGCATCTAATATGCAAAATACGAATGGAAGACGTTTGCTGCCTGACCTGAGAGAAGATGGCAAGCTTAACTTTAACGGCTAAGTCTCACTTGCCTAGGATAAATATGTTGGGTTTCCCGCATGAATGGATATCAACGTGTCATGTTGATAAAAGATTTAGATTTGTAATCTTTGATATGGTTTGGTGGTTGGTTAAATAATATAAATTTAGAATATTCTCAATAGTGTGTAGTATATATATACTTTATATATTACATATGATAAATAACTCTTATAGAATTCTTACGGTGGAATTATATCATACAAAAACGATCAACGAAGATTTATGTAAAGTAATATAATATTTGCAAGTTATTAGTTAAAATGTGTGAATAAAAGTAATTAAAACCGATTATTTCGACAGACAATTCAATTGGTTAACAGACTATGAATAAAAATTGCAGGACAATTGTCTTAAGGTTTAAAATTAAAACAACCCAAGTTTGTACACGTTCGTAACCATTATAAAAATATAAATTAATATTTTATAATATTATGATTCTCGTTTCTTTGAACAAGTGTATCTAAAACTGTAATCTTTACATTGTTAAAAAATATAATTTTCGTGTTGTCAGGTTATTGTATAGTTATATTTTAATATCTTTTAAATATAACTTTAGTTCGCTTTTATAGGTTTCTAAAATATATAAGTGTTAGTAAAACCATTACTAATTATAGAAATTTATATAAAATTTCCTTCATGACTTCACGTTATATAACGTTTTCCGCTTTCTCAAAAATCTACGCTTTTCCCGTTTAATCAAAATATAATTGAAATGACATTCGTTTTTTTTTCAATATTTCAATGCACTGCGCAGGTGAGTTCATAGCCCCACGTTTTACATGCTTTTGTTTTACAAAGTTTTTGGGGTGAAAAACATGCAATGTTTTACAACTGAACACAAGTGGTTAAGTTTCATATTATGATTACATGTTGCCTAAGTAGCGATAACCCAATCTGAGCCCATTATCATGAACTGTTAATTATGAGCGCGAATGTTATGAATAGATCTATTGGGTTTGACAACCCCGTTCGGGTGATTAGCTATCACCAGTGAAACGAACGTATACCATATCGAACATAGGATGTTGCGGGTTAGAACATCACCACGGGCAAACGGCCATTAATTTGGCATCCATACATGTCAAGCATCAGTGTCATGAGCTTAGAGCAACGTAATTACATTTATATGATATCTGCATCTGTTGCATTATCATACACTTGAGAGATCTTGTGGTCCTACAATATATGATTTATCAAACCTATGAATTCACCAACATTATTGTTGACGTTTTAAAGCAATGTTTTTCAGGGGATCAATAAGCACAAGGTGCGATGGATACATTGGTGGTTTTGAATTGGATGTCATGCATTAAAGATTTTGTCGCATTTCATTTTGTTATCTGTTATGGGTTGAAAATCTTTGTATTTTGATCAAGTGAACAAGTTAAGCTTCGGGCTTATGTAACAATTACTTTGTTAAATCCAATGTATCATTTTCAAACGACTTTTTGGTCGTTCTATATATATCTTGTGTTGTTGATTCATGAAGTAACACGCCCCGGACCCATATTCCGCTGCGACCCAATTTGGGGGTGTTACATGGAGCTTTACCACCACCACAATCCCAAACTGCATCTTTAATCTCCTTACTCGTAAAGCGAGCATCAAGAAGAGAAAGGTCATCAGTTGAGAGGGTTTTAAACTTATTACTTGTGAAACGGGGGCGGTTGGGTATATTGTTTGCAAATTTGTTTTTGTGAAAGTTGAAGATATGTGACATAACTAAGGGTGGATCAGTAACCCAAAATCCATTGAATAAAATCCTGTTAATTCTTGATCTAGAGATCTTACTGTTTATGAACCCATGAAAAAATTTGGAATTCTCATCACCATCAATTGCCCATTTAATTTTTGCCTTTTGCATGAGATCAAGCCTTTTGATGTGATTATGGTCTTCGAGTTGTTTAAGGAGTGAGATTCGAGTTTCAATTTCATGGTTAA
Source organism: Tanacetum coccineum (assembly GCA_026074375.1). Lineage (NCBI taxonomy): Eukaryota > Viridiplantae > Streptophyta > Magnoliopsida > Asterales > Asteraceae > Tanacetum > Tanacetum coccineum. The sequence continues at coordinate 60,189 of BQNB010021981.1, read as the reverse complement.
CAAGACAACCATTTTTCGCTTTAGCATCGAGGACTTCCACCTTATCTTTCAAATCTTGGATCAAGTTATCACTATTGGAAGTAGCATTACTCCTCCACATACGAATATGTTTTTTCAAATGTTGGAGTTTTTCTTTCAATATGATCGCTGGATGTGTGGTAGCCGATGACATGAGAGAGGAGGACCAAGATTGAGAGAAAACTGTTGGGAATTCATCATTTAACAACCAAGAGTTGAAGAACTTGAATGGGATTGGACCAAAGTTGTCAGAGTGAGATTTAAGTAAAAGCGGGCAATGATCTGAAACGTCCCTAGGAAGGGTGATAAGTTTGCATTTTGCCATTTAAAGGTGAATTGACGAGAAACTAAAATGCGGTCTAATTTGCTTAACTTGGTGGCGAACTTATTCATACGGGTGAATCTTCTGCCTCCCATAGGAAGATCGATAAGCTCGGCATTGTAAATGAAGCTGTTGAAGAAATCAGCACCTTTTTTGCAAAAAGTTAAACCAATCCTTTCGGTAGCATAACGGACCTCGTTAAAGTCACCAAGAACAATGCACATATCTTGAACAGTACGGATGTTTATTTAACACCATACTCCACGATCACCATCTGCTAAGGCAGGCATTACCGAGATGTTGCTACACTACCTTCATCATCACCACCACCAGAGAATGTGGAGTCACTTAAAGATAACATAAGAGTCTAGCATCTAGAATCTTGAGAGGCACCCTGGCCATAGACAAATAGATTTGTCAGTGTAGCTCATTTTGTATTCCACTAAACTTGAGTAATACTCGGTTGGTAGTGTTAATTAAAAGCTTGTACTCTTTTACTCATGTAAAATGATGTATTAAGTATTAACTTACGCTGTTGGTTATGATCATGCTACCTTGAGACGATGGGAATTTATTTATGCTATGTGTTGCCTGTTATCTTATATCTATGCAACACTTGGTCCTCAACCTTACCTTACTTGTAGGTAAATCACGGATGTCATATTTTCCCTTGAATGAAACTTCAATATACATTATGTTCCCTGAGACTTCAGGAAACAATGACAACTGTTGATCAAGGATGAGTGATGAGGAAATTGAGTGGTTTATAGCCAGCGAGTGCTAAAGTATCGAGGCTATTGCCATTTATGAGACGAAAACCAACATGGCCCGTAAGTCAATAAGCCAGACCGAACAACAAGAATGCAAGGTAGCAGAGAATGCTAACAACAAGAGAAAGTGGGAAGGAAATCACAATGGGCAATGTACTGTAAAGTTCGGGAATTGCAAGAAGGTTGACCACATGACCCAGGATTGTAGGAATCCTGCTGCTGCTAGGAATCAACGAACTCACGCCTGTTATGAGTGTGGAAGTCTGAGACACTTCAAGAGTGAGTGTCCAATAGTGAAGTTCCAGAAACGTGTGGATAAAAAGATCAGCACTCTTGCTGAACGCCAGACTAAGAACAAGAGGAAGTTTGAAAACACTTCCCGAAATAGTCAGAATCAACAACAACAACAAATCAAGAGGCAAAACACTGGCAGGGCATACACTACTGGATTGGGTGATAAGAAACCATATGGGGGATCTAAACCCCTGTGCTCAAAGTGCAATTACCACCATGACGGTCCGTGTGCTCCAAAGTGCTATAAATGCAACAAATATGGTCACATCGCCCGTGACTGTAGGGGTACAGGAAATGCCAATGCTGTTAACAACCAAAGGGTCACTAGTGAACAAGTCAGAAGATTAATGCTATGAATGTGGAAAGCAAGGGCACTAACAAGAGGGAGTTGCCAGATCGAAAGAACCAAGGTCATAAAAACCAAATTAGAAGTAACCGAAGAGCACATGGATAGGATGCATACCTTAAGAGGTAGGAGAAACTGATCAAGGCCCTAAACAACAATAAAGAATGGGAACGATAGCTTAAAAGAGAAAGTTGGCTCTTCCTCCTTCCTAGCAAACCCTAAGTTGGAACTATCTTAAACTTTATCTCCTTAGGAGTTCTCGTTGCATTTCTCTTAAATTTTAGTTGTACGAATGATTTCAAATTATCTATTATGAGGATTCGTCAATATAACTTTAAGTTCTTTACTTACTCTTTGCGAACTAACAATCTACTCTCTCGTAATATCATGAAATTAAAAACCTATTTTGACGAAAAAGAGCAATGCATCGTTAGTCCTTAATTATACATGGCCTGATCAACTATGTATAATTCAGGAAGGTACCATGTCGTGCTGAGAGTAGTCACTCTAAAACTTCTTGTTAAGGAAACAATTCTCTACTTATATCATGTTACGTGTGCGTATTCATTGAACACGTTTACTTTTGGAAATCGAATTAGTAACCATATCAACTAAGCATTACCTTCCCAGTCCGTCTACTATAAAGTTGGCATCATCTATACCAAATCCTAAGCCCGATAAGCCAGACACATAACTAGTCGCCATAAAAAGACAATTATCAGCTATCGAAATTGCTCGCCAATAGAGATTTACTAAATCACCCATTCAAATCAACTTAATGTCTGTAGAACTTGGTAGTTTCGATGCTATAATCGGTATGGATTGGTTGGCGAAATACCAAGCGTGTCCATTCAGTTTGCTTAGAAGGCATTTTCGCATTACCCTGGAAAAATAAAACCTTGATCATACCGAAACGGATATGGTAGAAACCCAGGGAAATGTACACGATTAAACATCATTTCTTGCACTAAAACACATGAATACAAGGAGAAAGGTTTCCTATCTTTCTGGCACAAGTTACTACAAAAGAGACTGAAGACAAAATCGGAGAGAAGCGACTTGAGACGTACCCACCGTTTCAAGACTTTCCTAAGTATTCCTGAAGACCTTGCGGTTCTTCCTCCAACTCGACAAGTGGAATCCAAAATGATTTGGTACCATGGTGCTTCACCAGTAGCACGGGCACCTTATCGATTGCGCCTCCGGAAAAAAAATGAAGGAGTAATCGGACAACTGAAGAGCTGTACGAATATTTTTTAGTGAAATATAATATAATATATATATATAATATATATATACATATATATAATATATATACATAAATATATAAATATATATATATGTACCCAGGATCTCGCTGGAAATAAATCGACAACATTGGTGAAGTATCTTTAATTTGGAATCTTATGTGTGTAGTAGTCATGCTGGAATTCAGACGCATTTACAAGCACATTCTTGCTCATATACTCAACATGGAGAATCATACCGAGCAAATATCAAGGGAGTTTCTCGTTCTAATTCTTTATTATTTTTCTCGTTTTAACTCTGATATTTTAAAACAACGAGGGCATGTAAAATTTCGATTAGGGATGAGGGAAAAAGTAACGCAACTTACAAATTTCACATAAATGGCATAACATAATGCTTAAATTAAAAAAAATAAGCATACTTTTGTGAAATTACTAGTTACATAACTTGCACACAAAACCCTTATTGAATATTATGATGATTCAGCCTTATCCGTTTCTGAATATTTACCAAAATCCCATAAAAATATGAGTGTGCCGGTGATGTTGTAAACTTTAGAACTTGGCTTGGTATATCTATTCGAGACCATAATAATGAGTACTATGGATTTAGATGGAGTAACTTGTTTAAAATTGGTAAATTTCTAGATTACCACCCAAAAAGCTATATATGTTGTTGATAAAAACTAACCACACCGGTTAGTTAACCTCCGTATAAACCCTTTGATTACTCTTACTTTAAGAGTAAGATTCCCCTAGAAAAACCTATTTAACCATTCCTGTTTTCACCAACTATTTGTTTCGTTACACCTTAGCCTACCATGTTAGATTAAGTCCATTTATCAGTTTCTAGTTGCTTTAGTGTAAAGTATGTATTTCCTGTGTCTTGTGTCATTTTCTATCCCTGGTATGGTTTGAAAATGAACATTGCAATTGGTCAAATGGAAAAGTAGTTAAACTCAGAGTATTTTTAACTACTTAATTTCACAATTAGTGATATATCCGAGTATGAAGAATTATGAAGAAATTATCCAGAGTTATTATGATCGTGAAGATGTCAAATTACACCAAAGTTCGAGTGTATTGTTATTATGTTTAAAAAAATAGAAAATAATTAGAAAATTACTGCAAAAAGAGGAGGAAATTATGAAGATAGTCGGTTCGTTAAAGTTTAAACCGATGATATTATTTGAAGGATCGATTATTCATTGATACGTGGTTATAAATCAACGATGTAAAGTTTTGTATAAAGTGGTAGATATCGCCACTTGTCTTTGTAAAAGTATGTATAGTATGGATGATTGGAAAGTTGACCGTTACGGGAACGCCAACTTAGGGTTTTGATCTATGACGAAGACGTTTGTGTAAATACTTATGAGTCTTTATCATGGGAATGGTAGGGAAAGTATCTAGCAACTTGTGCCTTATTTGTTTGGACTTAGTCTATTTGTTTTGTAATTTTTTATTTAACAATAATTATTTCCCTTTCCTAATCTCTATCCTTAGGTCTTACTCGATTGAGGATGCGAGCAATCGCATGTGTCTATTTCGTAGTTACGGCCACGTATGTGTGATTTTGTCCGCCTTATTGGTTTATTACTTTTGGAAAAAGGATTAGAAGATCCATACCCTATATCACTCTTCGTCCCAACCCTCGGTTTTACTTGAGTGAGGGAATTGAAAGCATCATGAATTGGTCTATTCTAACGTTATTATGTGTATATTGTTTTAGTCGCCCTTGCCGTTTACGACTTTGATAAAGACTACTAGTCCTATTCTTTAGCTTATTCGAGTTAAGGTTTGAATGTAGTCATATGTGTCTACCCATCTTATGGTTGTATGTGTGATTTTGGTCACTTTATGAATAATGTATCGTAGAGATTGGAAAGAGTGATCAAACCCTTTAAGCTTTTTTAAACTTAATTTACCTTTATAAACTTGTTACTCCTATAGCTTTAGTGGTGGAGATATCCTTGCCAACGTAGATAGAATACTCTCACTACCAAGTAAATTGAGTGAAATTAGTTTACGATGTTACCCACTTGATTAGTCGATGATTTGAGTGTTTTTTCATCATCTCTATTTCGTGAGGTGTTTGGTTGTGTATTGGTAATTGATAGAATAAATGTTTAACGGAAAAATCCTTTGGGATAAATTTTCATAAATTTCTAAAGGCTACTTTAGGACAAGTAGGATTCAAGTGGGGGGATATTTGGTGACATCAAATAACGTTACTTTTATAGCATCATTTATCCCATGTAAATTATACCATGTAAATTGCCCATTTTATATAATTATTGCAAGAATTGGTACTTAATCGTTTATATTTGAGATTTGCAGTAATTATAGAGTACTTTGTGAAGATTAGCGAAAAGGCACGCATTCTGGAGCTTAAACGAAGAAATCTGAAGAATATTGTTCTGACATTCTATACGCCGTATGCATCAAGGAAGATACGGCGTATATGTGCCTGCACTTCACAAGAAACCACGAAGATCTATACGCCGTATCCAGAAGATTTTATACGTCGTATCCAAGATATAGTAATTAAATATTTTGGAAGATATTGAACGTGGTCCATACTCTAAGAAACTCTTGATACGCCGTATTGACTTCCACCAATACGTCGTATCGACCAAATTCCAGACACTATAAATAAAAAATCTAAAAATAAGTTTTAGGTGTGATTGATCATACTTTCGATACCCTAACCATAAAAGTCAATTTTCAGAAGACAAGAAGAGCAGAAGAGATCAAGCAAAGCTACTAATTCCATAGGAAACACCTTGTAATCCCTATACTTTTATAATCATTCGATTTTGGGTATCATTCGTTTAACTCGGTTAGTTTACCATGGTTGATTGATTATTCTTGTATTAATTACAATGGTTAAGGGCTAATACCTTTGGGTATTAGCCATGTTTATGAAGATTTAAATGTTTGGTTTGTTTATATCGACTGCTTAATTTATCGTTAATCGTTGTTTATGTTTATCAATTCATACTTGTTTACGTGCTTTTGTATGAGACCTATCATTCAACTGGATCTAGCGATACCGACCAAGTTAGCTAGATGCCGGGATGACTCTTCATATAGCGACTTAAATATCTAGAATAATAGGATCACAAATAATGCCCTATCTTTACCATTGATTTATCTGAACAAGTTGGACTAGTAGGTGACCTAGGATCAACAAATAACGTACTGATTCCTTTGGTAAAGACTTGGACAGTGGACTACTAGAATATAAATTGACTTTAAGCAGTAAGTAGGTAAAGTCTCCATGAGCTAAGGTTTAATAAGATCACCATTATTAATCTCCTAAGATATATTATAATCAACGAGTAGGATGCTTTATGCGGATGCGTTTAATTATGACAGAATTCTACGTGTTTAGGTTTTAGGAAGAAGTACCGCCTAAATCTTGAAATGATATGCCGCCTCGAGATAAGTAATCATTGCACTAAAATAAACAAACCTGCGTTTTAATTGGATTAATCATGGCTAATACAGTTTTCTTATATTTGGCTAGACCGCTCTTCTATCTGTTAATTATTTGCTTGCGTGTGTTATTGTGTTTTAAATTGATTTAAGTCACCACCAAACCTGTGCCAGTCTATCAGACTGAAACCCCCTCTTTTATCCGTTAGAACTAGGTTTAGCATAGGTTTAACATAGATTATAATTAAGGGCAATGGCTATAAATGACTAACCTACTTATCCAAATGTACTGATGTTCCTAGTAAAGTCTATAAAGGCACACCCAAACATGTATACATTCAAACAAAGCTACATCTGATCGGGTACACTGCCCGTTAAAGTGTTGTTTTAGGTAATGTCGGCAAAATATAAATGTAAAACTTGATAACTAAAATAACAACCTACACGACGACACATCATAAGCTTTAGGTCAAAACTGAATCAGCAGAATACACATAAGGAAACCTCATGTCATCCCTAAGAAAGATGTTAATTTTGACTCAAATGGTTTATCTTCTACAGGAGTAGACATCACTGCTAAGACCAGAAGGCCACAGGCTAAGAGCAATAGAAAGAATGATAGGGTTCCCTCTGCGTCTAAGAGTAGTTGGATCAAGAATAAAGATGTCGAAGTAGAAAAACACCAAGGGAATTTATTACTTTCTAAGAATAAGAAACATATATCATCTGAATGTAATAACATTAAGCTTGCTATTCGGAATGATAAATCAGAAGTTGTTTGTGTTATGTGTAAGCAATGGTTTATTACTACTAATCATGATGTACGTGTTCTTAATTATGTGAATGGCATGAATTCTTGTAATGATAACCAAAGTGCAAATGTTTCAAATAGTGCAAATCATAAGAAACACATGCCAAAAGTCAAGAAACCTAAGAAGTCAGGGTCCAAAGAAAGACTTGCTTCACCTAGGCTTAGTAAACCTAGAACTTACGTTAGGTGGTCACCAACTGGAAGAATTCTTGACCATTATGGAAAAATAATTGAATCCAGTGACTTTGAGTGTAAGTCTGACACTTCTGTGTATGATGATGCAAACGCTTCTAACCCTCAGGAACCTACAATCAACGTTTTCCAAATTCCACTTCTTTCTTGCAAGTTTATATCCTAAATATTTATGGTGCGTCGACTCAGGTTGCTCCAAGCATATGACCGGTAATCTAAAGCTTCTCATTAATTTCTTCTGGAAGTTCTTGGAATCTGTTCACTTTAGAAATGATCACGTTGCTATAATTTCGGGTTAGTAGTCCATGAGTTTTACAAAATTCATCTTTTTAATTTCATTTTAAGCTCTTAAGACAAGCTTATTTTTCCTGTCAAAAGTAGCATAGCAGCATAATTGGAGTTTAGCTTAATTCATTTTGAATTTTCATTTCTAGTTAAAATTTTGTAAAACCTTTTATCTAGGTTGATTCAAGATCAATAGCATAGCTTATTTTCAAATTTTCAGCTGTTAAGGTTTAGAATTAAGTTTTTTTAGCTTAATAGAGAAAAGCTTATATTCAGTTTAAAGCGATACCTTGCATATTTTACTCAATTTCTTGGTTATTTTTGTAAGCTCACTAGTTTTTTCTAGAAATCCTAGTACACACACTGAGCTACATTTATTTCTTTGTTTTTCATTTTCATCTATTAATAAGCAAGTTATAAGCCAAAAACTTAAAAAGCTAATAAACCTTAAGTTTCTGTAACAGATTTGAAAAGGCTTATTTTCTAGCTTATCTAGTGGACAAAAGTAGAAATTGTTTTTGTTAAAGTTGTTTAGAATAAGCTCCTTTATAAGTTTGTAGTTTTGAGCTTTTGCTGAAACTCATTTTTTTCAATAAGCCAAAAATAAGCTAGATCGCGGGGTCTGTTTAGTACTTCTCCCAAAGTTTAGGGTTATTCGTTTACACTAAAGTGTAAATTTCCCATAGTTTACCCGCCTACCCTTTACTTTCCTTTATTTCACTTTTTACCCTGTCTTTTTAGGAATAAATAAAATAGATTTAATATTTTTGATTTTAGTTTTATAAAATTAGGTTAAGATTAAAGACAAAATTAGGTTATAATTTGGTTTATAAAAATTAGGCTTTTGGTTCCATTTAATTTCTGCACCTTGAAGTAGCTTAAAAACCATTTTTCTTTATTTTTTCCAATTAATCGAAATTTTTAGGATTTAAAATAGTTTTAAGAAAATCTTTTTCTTTAATAATCATAAAAATAGAAAAATAGTAAAGAAATCCAATTCTTTTCCTAAAATTTTCTTTTAATTTGTGATTTTTAGGTGATAAAAATTTGTAAAAGTCGTGCCTTAGATTTTAAATAACAGCCTACACGACGACACATCAGACGTCGTATGTCATCGCAAATGAGTATAATAGTAATTGATCCTTTATCTTTTATATAATAAAAAAATACTTTATTTTGAAATTTTCTATAAGATTATATCTTGTTAAAAAAATTAGACCAATCAAGTCGGTTGATTTTGACAGATAGGCAAAATCATACGATATAATTGGTTAAAAAGGTAAAAATTAAATCAATTTTGGTCAAAATTGAAAAACTGGTGGAGAAATTTGATAGAGAAAAAAAACATAAAAATATAGGAGTCAAATTCGTGAAAATAAAAACTTAAAAAAAGAGAAGATGATTAATAAAACTTTAGTGGTTGAATTTTAAATATAATTTTTCTAGAGTTAAGTGAAACTTACACTAGTAATTTCTATATTTTTTAATAATTTTATAAGATAAACAGATATCCGCTTAAACTTTATACATTATATACTTTATACTTTAAATATAAAATCTATTTAAAGTTTATATACGAATATAAGAAAAACATATTAAACTCGCATATAGTGTACAACATAATATTAATAGATAAATTTGAACAACAATATCAACATCAACACTTATGTGAGTTAAACAAAGTTAAATCTTTCATCCAACAAAATCTTTACAAAATATTAACCGATATTAATCAATGTTTTAGGAAAATGGTTTTTTAATTGAACCGCTCGAGCCACCGATGAACCGGGTTTTGCGGCAAAATCTGGCTTTCGGTCACCAGACCGGTTCACGATTCAACCGATCGTGTCAACTCGGGTTTTAAAACACTTATACTTATACATAATAAATTTTTTATGTAAAACCACATGCATAATTATTAGTTGTACAAATATCACAATTACAAAACATTAAACACGAGAAGTTTTTCATATGCTCGTATATTAAACAAAAAATTTTAAATAATTTTTATTTATATGTAAACCTTGTGCGTGCACGAGACTTATAACTAGTTTACAATGGTGATAAAATATATCAAATTTCGAAAATATTTACGATTTAAGTTTATTTTGATACCAAACTTTTGGATATTAAGAGACTAATTCTCATCCTTCATCTCTATATTGATCCAATGGATGAGATTAAAACCAGAACTCATTTTCATCTTTTTTTCAAATATTAATATCTCTCAAACCGTTAATCATTAAGGGAAAAAAATATACCATCACGTCGAGCATTTAATTATCTTTCTATAGATATCCACTTTGTTATACTTTCGATAAACTTTTTTTCATTTTTTTCACTTTTTTAATGTTTTTGTTATTTTTTTACGTTTTTCGTCTTATTTTTTCGTTGTTAAAACTTGCATGAGAAATCACATTTGATTAAACACTAAAAAAAATCACATGTGATATTAGTGTTAAATCATATATGATATTATTAATAAATCACATATGATAAAATCACATATGATATTAGTGTTACATCATATATGATATGTAATTCTAATGCAATCACATGTAATTCGATGTTAGTTAACTCACATGTGATTTTATACGAATATTCAAATTAGTGTTTAATCACATATGATATTTTCATGGAAGTTTCAACAACGAAAAAAGAACGTAAAAAAGTGAAAAAATGAGAAAAAAGTGAAAAAACAAAAAAAATTGTCGAAAGTCTATCAAAGTAGATATGTATTGAAAGATAATTAAATGTGCGTCGTGATGGTATATTTTTTGTCGCTTCACAGTTAACGGTTTATAAGATATTTAAGTTTTAAAAAATAGATGAAATAATAAATATTTTTAATCTCATCTATTGATTTTTTAAAATAGATGATGGGGATGAGTCCCCTAATATCCAAGTCATTTATGATATCTAATACTCCCTCCGTCCTAAAATTATTGTCTCCCGACAAAAAACACACAGTTTAAGAAAAGTGCATTTATTACTGCTTTCTCTTTCTTACTTTTTGACAGAATGACAGTTTTACCCTTAACTAATTAATTAAAGTCTTCTTTCATGTTTGTAATTATAATTTCAAACAAGGGTAATATAGTAAACTTGATCAAACTTCCCTATCTATTTTTAGTAGTGGACAATTAAATTGGGACATCCCAAAAGGGAAACGTGGACAATAAAAATAGGACGGAGGGAGTATATATTTACAACCTATTGTAAATCGTTCTGTTTGAAGATAATTATTTATTGTTTTTTTAACGGCAAATAGATAATACATAAAAAGGCAACTAGCAAGGCGCTAGAAGCACAAGAGTACAAACAAAGCTAGGAAGGAAACAAAGCAATACAACCTAGAAACCTCTTGAGACTTTAACTGCGAGGGCTACAAAAAGGATAAAAAAAACTCTTGAAAATTATTCGACAAGAGATCCTCATTCACGAAGGCTGCGCCATCGGTTTTCAATCCGGAATGTTTTTTATGCAACCCCAAACAAGCCTCGATGAGCGAAAACAATGAAAAATGCATGAAAATAAAAGAACCAGGAAGACCCAACATCAACGTCTGCCAGAACCCGCTATCAACAAAGGAGACTTAAGCCAATCTGCCCAATTGCAACCCATATGACCTATGTGATACAACCAGGAGAAAGAACAAGATTGAATGTTGTCGAAGATGTAACTTTTCCTCATCTGGTGTGAACAAAAAGTGACACTATTACGAAATCTCCAAAGCCACCAAAGAGACGAAACGAATATAACAAAGAAACGATGCTTCTTCTCTTTAGAAGCTTGCCACAAACCGGTTTAATTCTTCCAATGCTCAAGAGAAGTAAAAGTAGGACTAGTGGTATCGCATCATATACGAACAAGTCTCCAAACCTCCAAGGCGATGTCAGATTCAAAAAAGATATGATTAGAGGATTCCACATTACCATTACAAGAAGGACATGAGATCGACTAAATATCTATACCACGGGACGAAAGGTTTAGACGATGAGGCAGCCGGTCTAACATAAACCTCCAAATGAAAATGTTAACTTTACGAGGAAGAGTTTTATCCCATGAAGTTGAAGTCACCAAAGAAGGGAGAATATTATCGTCAATTACTCGACGAGCTTCTTTAACAGGAAAAATATCATCTTTAGCCAAATATCAAATACAAGTATCTTCGACCATAAATATGTCAACCCGACTTATATTGATCAACAAGTCTCTAAAATAAGCCGTGTTACGGACTCCAAGATCGTTCCTAGACCAATTCCAACTCCATTTCCCATTTTCAATAAGATCAATAATTAAGCAATCTTTGTCTTGCTCTAACCGATAAAGTCTATTGTAGCGAATATTAAGAGAAGAATCACCAATCCAAATGTCCTTTCAAAATCGAATACGAGTAACGCACCCCACTTTGAAACGAAAAGAATTCAATGGAATAATATTATTCGAATGAAGGATATTAGACGAACCAACAATCCTAGCCCAAATACCATTAAACTTGCAACCATAAGTATCAAAGCCGCCTTCTTGCCCATGAATCGCCTTAATGACCTTAACCCAAAGGGCATTTGGAAAAGAGAACCGTCTCCAACGCCACTTTTGAAGAAGAGCAAGGTTGAAGGATTTTAAACTACTAATATTTAATCCTCCTTTTTCGAAAGAAGAAAACACGTTAGCCTATTTTATCCATATAAGCTTTTTTGGATTCTTGGCCACCCCAAAAAAACTTAGCGCGAAGACTTTACAAGGATTTCAAAATAATCTTGAGGGCTTTAAAAATCGAGAGGTAATAAATACCAAGTCTACCTAGAACCGCCTTGATGAGACTAAGCCTACCCCCAATAGATAAAAGGCTCAGTTTCCAGGAGGAAAGTCTCAATTGGAACCGATCAATTAAAGTCTTCTAGCTGGACATACGATTCATAGTATACCCTATAAGAAGCCCAAGATAAGTAAAAGGAAAAGATCCCGCGGCACATCTAGAATTACGAACCATATTAGAAACCTCTTCATCATAAACTCCAATACCATAAATGTTGGATTTGTTAATGTTAATTTTGAGACTTGATGATAAGTAAAAAAACATGGAGAACACGAATGATGTTATCTAAGTCATCTGGATTCCATTCGGTAGTGACAATAACGTCGTCAGCGTAAAAAAGATAAGAGAGCGTGAGATCAAGAGAGCCAAGATTGATCCCATGAATGAGGTTAGAGCTAACTACAGTAGAAAGAGCACAATGAAGACCTTTCATGACGTGAATAAATAAAAAAGGAGAGAGGAGATCTCCTTGCCTTAGACCTCGTTTAATAGAGAATTCTGAAGTAGGGATGCCATTAACCAATACACAAGCTCTGGATGAATGAAGACAAGCTCTTATCTAAGAACGCCATTTATTACCAAAACCAAGACTGTGAAGAATAAAGTCCAAATATTTCCTACTGACCGAATCAAAATCTTTCTCGAAATCAACTTTGAAGATTAACCTTTTTTCCTCCTCTTTTTAGACCACTCAAAGACCTCACTAAGTATGAGAGGCCCGTTAAGAATTCGTCATCCCGAAATAAAAGCGGATTGCTCTATACTAACAATCTTGTCTATCTCTTTTGAAAGATGATTTGCTAGGATTTTAGCAATGATTTTGTAATGAATACCAATAAGCAAAATAAGACGGAAATCTTTAATGAAAACTGGATTACTGACCTTTGGGATAAGAGTGAAAAACAAGGAATTAGCACCTTGAGACATCAAACACGAATCAAAAAAAGAGTTCACAATCTCTAGAATATCCATCTTTATGAGGACCCAATATTTCTTTACAAACTCAAAAGTAAAACCATTGGGGTTGATGTGTTATTGTGTGGTGTATATTTTATCGATTCAAGTTTTAAATTTATATTTTGCCGACTAAACCAAAAACAACACTTTAACCGGCAGTGTACTCGATCGGTAGTAGTTTTGTGGTAAGTAGGGTGTCGAACACTTGAAGCGAGGTTAAATCTATCAATTTAATTAATATCTTGTTTATCTAGTCTATGTTAATTCTATCCTAGTCTAAACCTATGTCAGTCTAAATACTAATTCTAACGGGAAAAGTGGGTTTTCAGCCTGAGAGACTGGCACGGTTTAGTTGGTGACTATAATCAATTCAAGGCACTTTAACCCACGCGAGTTAATTAACAAAAGATAAAAGAGTGGTCGAGCCAAATATAAGAAAACTGTATTAACCATTATTAATCTGATTAGAAAGTTGGTTTATTTATTAAGTGCAATGATTTATTCTCTTGAGGTGGCATATCATTCTTAAGACTTAGGTGTTACATTGTTGATCCCACTTAAATAGATCTTGCTTAGCTTATAAAAGGCTTAGCTGTATTGAATAAATCCAAGAAAACTATGGTAGAAACTTTGAGTGAATATATCAAAGACTATGCAGAATTTAGTCTATGATACTAAGAATAATAAGCAATAAAACAGTAACGAACAAGATTGTATAATACCATACTTTAAGCCTCAATATATTGATACGAACACTCTTGATAGTGTTAGAGTTATACAAAACCTTGAAGCTATAGCAAAACGATTTCTATATGATATGAAGATGAGATATATGTAAACTACATGCCCTAGGGTCTCCTTTTATACACTAAGGAACCCTAATAGGCTTACAACGCGTTTTCTATACATACATATCTTTTCCTAAAATATCTCATACATATCACTTTAGCAGTACTAAAACAAACTAACAGTACTAACTAAACTCTAATAGCAGAAACTCTTCTAGTAGTAGTAACTTCCATATTTAGCAGCAATAACTTCAACAGCACTCATATGTCTTTTAATCCTAACAATCCTCCCTTAAACTTGATGTTCACCTTATGAATCTTCAAGTTTCTTGATTAAAAGCTTTATCTTCATCAGGAGGATGTATTTAAACATCTCTTCAGTTCTTGTACTATGACTTGGTAAATCTGAGAAGCTCATAAGCCATTTCACACTCATGATTAACTTCTAGCTTCCCACTCAACACTCTTGAAAGCATTTCTTATGTAAGAGGATATTTCTTTTCAACCATCATATAAATAGTAATTCCAGTATCCATCAACAATAAATGAACTCCATATGAATCATATAACCTCTAGCTTATCAATGTGTAGTCCTGTTGAGCTTTCCAAATTTCATCTTCCTCACTTGGTTCAAATAAAGTAATTAGATCTCCCCAAAGTAATCTGTCATATCCTTCTAGGCTTGTTGTCTTAAATCTTTCCTTTACCAGCCTGTATAGATCTAACACATCTTGTCTGTCAAAATCATCAAGCATTGCACTAAATATCTTGTAAAATTTAGCACTTCTATCAGCTCTGATGATCTGATAATACATCTTGTCTTCTGCTAGAATGTGTGTCTTCCAGTCAACTATTGGATATTTTATAGCTAAAGATTCAATAGTAACAACATCACCTAGAACTATCTCCAAACAAGCTTTAAGCTTTGCCTTCTTAGCATCATCCTCTAGCTTTTGTCTCTTGACACTTTCTTCATCAAGTTGTTTTTTTGTTCTCTTTTTACTTCCTTCTGCCTTGCTTTTACTTCCTTCCACAACCTCTAAATCCATAGGAATACATGAATCTACCCACTTTATAGTATTGTTAAATAACATCTGAATGTCTTCAAAACTTTTGTTCTTCAACTGACTATGCTTGTAATTAGCCACATTTTTCAAATAAGTACACATTTGATTCCTCTTTTGGGCTTTGGTTGGTAGTTTTCTTCTGATCTCTTCAGCTCTAAGCTTTGCAAAGTGCTTCTTCCTTTTGTTTATGAGCTCTACAAACAGTTTTGATCTTTCTTCTATGGTCAACTCTCCCTGTTCTTCTGCTTGTAGTCTCTAAGCTAACTCATAATCTGCCTTCATCATAGCTTGAGTATTATCCCATGAAATTAAGTTATCCTCTTCTTCTCTTTGTCTTGCAACCATTTCTTCTTCTTCATATTCAGCTTGCATCTGAGCTTCTAATCTTCGAGCAACTTCCTCATCAAATGCAATTTGATCTTTGCCTTTCACTTTCACTGGTTTCTCAGGCTCCTACATGATACCTTTTCCTTTATCTTTAGGATCAAGTTGTTGTTAAGGTGGTACTATTGGTCTTGTAACAGTTTCACTAGCTTCTTTCATAATTACTCCTCTTGTTGGTCTTATAGTAGTTTTACTAGATGCTCCTTTCTCCTTTGATTTTTCTTTGATTTCACACTTCTCATTTTCATAAGGGTCTGAGCAATTGTGAGATCTTCATCTTCAATAAGAATTGTTGTTGTTGGAGGAGTACTTGGTTCAGCAGTACTAACAGATACACCAGTAGTAGTAAATGGTGCACTGGTAGTAGTAACAGGTTCAGCAGTAGTAATATTAATACTGGCAGTAGTAATTAATGTACTAGTAGTATTAACTTCAAAAGGTAGTGGTGTTTTTTTTGGTGTTTTTATGGATGAGGGACAAAAGGATTAGTGTGTGTGTGTGAAGAAGAAGATTTGTAGAATGAGAGAGGAGTGAGGGGAATGAATTGAAACTGAAATTTCGTCCTCTATTTATAGGCTAAATTTGGGTGAAAAGTGCAGCGCACACAAGAAATTGTGCGGCGCACTTGGTTATTAAATGTTTATTGAAAAAGTGCGGTGCACTAGATAATATGTGCGGCGTACTTAGTGTGTTAATGCATTTGCATTAAAGTCTTCATTTATTTCTTCTCATCAGATGGTAAGTGCGGCGCACTTAGGTATAAGTGCGGCGGTTTTCGGCTATATAGGTAAGTGCGGCTTACAATAGTGGAGTGCGGCGCACATCTTATACTTTTAGCTTGAAATCTTTTCTTCTCTTTGTTTTTGTCTTTCAAAGTACGTAATTTATTGAGTTTTAGTTAGTAGTGTCTTCAAGTGAACCTACAAGCAATTTAGACTATTAACTATCGAAAGTTCACAGAGAAATGATAAAATATATACAAATAACGCCATAAAACCATTATAACTTTGGGCTTATCAAATCCTTCCACGCTTAGCTTATTGCTTGCCCTCAAGCAATCGAAGCGAGAAAATAAAATCATTTATCGTGACGTGGATAAAATTAGATTTTATAAGAGATTGCACATTAGGTAACTTTTAGGCCTAGACATATAACATAGCACCTCGCATAGGAATAGTGTTTGTTTTTTTTTAAATTCACTCAGCCACTTAGGTAGGGTTGTATATTTGTAAGACACTAAATTTGTACAGACATAATCTAGACAGCTACTATAGGCTTGTACTTAACACATAAACCTAACTGAATGGCGGAACTTGGTATTTGTAGCGGATACAACTTCACGTGCCAAAACATAAGCCTTTATTTCATTGAACTACTCTAACACACATATAACTTTTTTAATTTTTTTTTCATCTATGATAACTAAGGCTTGGCATAGAACTTCTTCATTTAACTTCGGGATTTCATCAACTTAGCACTAAAGGGAGTGCTCGCAGGGACTTGCGGAATTCATAATATGCTATAGATTAGGCTTCGGTCTAGTAAATGATGATTAAGCATAAGTTCTAGAGCTTCTAAATACCGGCACACTCAATAAAATTATCAACCAATACCAATTTCTAGAAAGAAGGGACAAAGACCTATTACTACACATCCATAACGACGAATAGACACATATGACTACATTCAAACTTAAACTACGAACACGATAAGGCATATCAATTATCTTAGGTATCAAAGGTGGATACCCGAATATTCTAAAGGTTTAAAATTCTCACAATTTAGTGGACTGGGTTGTGCTAGCTATAATGTCAATCCGGTTGGATTTACCTTACTAAGAGCATTTTTTATATTTTGAAAGCATATATCTATTAAGATTTTTTTTATTTTTTTTTGGCACGGCAAACATGAAGGGATATGATTAATTTTCCTATTTGGCTCCCCTCTACACTTAAGTTAAACATTGCCCTCAATGTGATAACTGATAATAGAGATGAAATAGGGAAAATTTAAGGAAAACAGTACTTCCCGGGGCATAGAGAAATGTATGGTTGCAGTAGAGCTATCCTTGAGCATACTTCATAATTTTTCATATTCCTTAAGCTTAAATTACTGCATAAAAGTAAAAAAAAAAAAACCCAACAAAAAAAAAAAAAAAAAAATTTAAAAAATTTTTGTTGTTGTTTTTTTTTGAAAAACTAAATAAAGGATATTAGTAGAAAGAAATGTGAGGGACTCCTCCACACTTAAGTGAAGCACGGGTTGCCTCCCGAGAAGCGCTTAATTTTTAGAGAGTCGTTAGCTGGACTCGTACTTCGGGAGTCATTCTTTTAGGAAAAAGGGAGTTACTGCATCCCTTGGGTCATTATCTTCTTCTTCTTCATGATGTAGTTTGAGTTCGATGGCCATTTACTATGAACGTCTTTCCATCTTTTCCATAGAGTTCAACATATCCAAATGGATATTGATATTTCACTATATATGGTCCTAACCATCAAGATCTAAGTTTTGGTTGTTTAAATTTGTACTTAAAGTGAAAGAGTAGGACTATATTTCCTTGTTTGAATTTTTTTCTTATTCTTAACTTTCTGTCGTGCCAGACTTTGGTTCTTGCCTTGTATAAACGGGAGTTTTCATAGGCTTGGTGTCTAAGTTCATCTAACACATGCAACTGAAACATTCTTTTCTCACCAGCAGCGATAAGATCAGGGTTGTAGTTTTTTAATGCCCAATATGCATGGTGTTCAATTTCGAATGGTAAGTGGCAGTTCTTTCTATATATTAGTTTGTATTGTGTAGTAACTGGTGCATTGGCAGTAGTAACAGGTTCACAGTAGTAATATTAATACTGGCAGTAGTAATTGATGTACTAGCAGTATTAACTTCAAAATCATGACCATACCTCCCCTGAGTCTATGCATCCTCTTGAAACCATGAATTCTCTTCATCTTGATTAATTCCATTCCTCCCCTGTTTGGATGCATCCTCCTGATCACCCAAACTCTTTTCAGCAGAAGACTCTATCCTGACTTTGAATAACCTCTTCTTGAGTTGTAGAGTTCTTGCCTTTTTCTTCTTTTCCAACTTCTTGGCTCTCTTCTTTAGATTAATAATTTCTAAATTCTGAGCAGTCTTGATATTCTCCAAGGCAAGAACCCTTTCAGACAATCTTGTACAAATTTCCATCAATTCATTTAGTTTTATTCATATTTCCTGCCCCCACTTCCAATTGTTTTTTATACTCTATGAGAGAGGTAAGAATCAATTGGACTGTTTAGACAACCTCTCAAACCTAGTTTGAGCAGGTCTGTACCCCAATATGGTATCTTGTCGCCTAGGACTACTACCTGAACCAGTTCCCTGAGGAATAGGCTCATTAAGTGTTGCCATAGACTGGGTCCTAATTATGTTACCACTTTCTTGCTCTGTATCTAAGCTAGCAGTAGTAGTGGCAGCCCTTTCCACACTATCTCTTCTCTCCTCATGGACATTCTCATTTGCTACAAGGGTAGTAGGTCTACTAGACTGAGATATCTCAGTGGCCTTTCTTTTGGTTTTCTTATGTTTGTGGGTCTTTTTGGGGTGTGATGATGATGCAACAGTAGGGATTGGTACAACATGAGATGGTGAAGCAGTAGTAGGTATGTGTTGGGGTTCAAAGGGTTGTCCTGAACCTTCACCCTCCACTGCTTGTGATGCCAGCATAGATGGAAACAATGGTGTAACTGTCTCTGAAAAATATTTTCCTTGCCTTCTCATGTTTGCAAAAACCTTTTTAGTAAGAGAAGGTATATCATATTCATCATTAAAAACTGCTTCAAGATTTTCAATTTGATTGTTTAAAAATAGTTGTAAAAACTTTGGATACATTAAAAACTTTTTAGAATTAGGATCCAAGTTTCTCAACATACCATCAAAAATCAATTTAGAAAAATTAAATTTTTGATTCTTAGCCAAACATATAACTGCTGATGCTATATTAGTACCAAATTCATTCCAAGCAGTTGATTTAGAACTTAAACATTGTAAGATGGTATGAATGAGATACTTCCATTGAGGGGAAAAGAAAGATTTTTTAAAAGTAAGTTTATCAGAAAGTTTTTCATATCCCATCAATTGAAGGTTTTCAAAAATCTTAGTGTTTGTTAGACAAGTAATAACATCCTCATCATCAAAGTGAAGATCTCTCCTCATAAATGATTCTGTTATTACTACTGTCTTGCCATTAACTTTGGCATGTATTTGTGTTTGATTATTGACTGTTTTGATCTTTGTAGTAGACAAAAACTACTCAATATAAGACACATAGATAGTTGGACTTATAGTTAAGGAATATCTGATAGGGCTAGCAGTCAAAAAGTCCACTATCTCATCAAAATCAGCATTCTCCGTGGATTTTTCCAGGTAAGCAATCATGTTATATGAATCAGCAAATTTTAGAGCCTCCATTAATGATAATTGTTGAAGTCGGTGATGAAATTGTGCTTGGGTTTGTAATTGAGAGAGTATTAGAAGGATTAATAACGAATATGGTGTGATCGTATGCGCTTAAATAGGTAATAAAGGAAACCTATACACCAAGTTTCCGTTTTATAGTCAAAGAATACCCTTAGCAATTGTAACTCCAACGGTAACCTAGCAGTAGTAAGTAGCCTGGCAACACTAACTTTTGCCTAGCAGTACTAACTTTCGCCCAGCAGTACTAAGTAATGACAATCATTAACTTTTGAGTTACCAGTTTTAGCCTCAATTTCATTCCAAAAAGCATTTCCATCATCAATTTTTATTCTCACAAGCTCTCTTTCTGTTTTTATTCTCACTTTATCTCTCAATTCTTTTTCTCACTGAATCACTCTGTCTGTTTTTGTTTCACAGATCTCTCTTTCTGTTTTTGAACTCACTACATCTCTCATTTCTTTTTGCTTACAATTCTCTCTATCTGTTATTGATTTCTCTTAATTCGTTTAAGCTTACTTTTTCTCTCTAACTGTTTTTGCTTTCTCTCAATGCTTACAATATTAATTATAACAGCAGAACTAATTATACTTGCCAGTAGTAAGTTAGGCCAACAACACTAACTTGAATTCCATCATTAGCTACTGTTCCATTCCATTTCAAGCATTATTTATGCAAAATCCGTTGCATATTAACACAATTAACCTCCCCTCAATCAATACTTCAGAGGTTAAGCATTCCAATACTTGCAATCAGATATTGAAATCTGCTAACATCAAATGCTTTTGTGAGCAAATCTGTAATATTCAGATCTGTATCAATCTTGATCATCTGAATAAGCTTCTTTTCATTAGAATCTCTGATAAAGTAATGTCTAATCTCAATATGCTTAGTCTTTGAGTGAAACACTAGATTCTTAACTATGCAGATGGTACTCTCTTTATCAATGAAAATCTTGGTGTTCATAAAGTTGTATCTATAAACAAGCAATTGATTTTGGATCCATAACACATGTCCACAGCAGTTTGATGCAGCTACATATTCTGCTTCTGTTGTAGAATTTGCAACCACAGTTTGCTTCTTGCATTGCCATGAAATTAGTCTTCTTCCAAGAAATTGACAACCTCCTATTGTGGATTTCCTGTCTAAACTTGCACCAGCATAGTCACTGTCAGTATAAGCTTCCAAGACAAATGGTGAGTCCTTAGGATACCAAAGGCCCAATTTAGGTTGACCTTTCAGGTATCTAAAGATTCTTTTCATAGCATGAAGATGTGAAAATTTAGGTGTGACTTGGAATCTTGCACATGCACAAACAGCAAACATAATATCAGGCCTTAAAGATGTTAAATACATCAATGAGCCAATCATTGATCTATATAAGTGAACATTAACATCTTTAGCATTTTCATCCTTTAGCAAAGGCTTTGAAGTCTCTATAGGTGTATTTGCTGTCTTCACAGTTGAAAAACCAAACTTCTTCAAAATTTCATCCACATACTTGTCTTGACTGATGAAAATCCCATCATCTTTCTGTGTCACTTGTAGTCCTAAGAAGAAAGTAAGCTCACCCATAGAACTCATCTGGAACTTCTTGTGCATTAATTTCTCAAACTCAGTGCATAACTCCTTTTTAGTAGATCCAAAAATGATATCATCAACATATACTTGAACTAGTAGAATATCACTTTTGACTCCTTTAATGAACAAAGTCTTATCTATCTAACCTTTCTGAAATCCATTGTCCAATAAATAGGTGGATAAAGTCTCATACCAAGCTCTAGGAGCTTGATGTAGACCATATAATGCCTTTTCTACCTTGTAAACTCTATCAGGGAACTCTAGATCTTCAAACTCTGGAGGTTGACAAACATAAACTTCCTCTTCAATCTTACTATACAGAAATGCACTCTTCACATCCATCTTTAAATGAGGCATAGGCTAAGAACAGCCTAATTGCCTCAATCCTAGCAACTGGAGTAAAAACCTCATCATAATCTATTCCTCTTCTTGAGTGTAACCTTATGCAACCAACCTTGCCTTGTTTCTAACCACAATACATCTCTCATCTTTCTTGTTTCTGTAGATCCATTTTGTTCCCATGGCCCTCTTGCCATATGGTAAATCCACCAATGTCTAAACTTGCTACAATTTGAATTGTAGAAGCTTATCTTGCATTGCTTCTATCCAGCTTAGATCTGTCAAAGCTTGGATTACCTTCTTGGGTTCTGCTTGTGATAGAAAACAAGCAAGCAGATAATTATGAAAATCTTTGTGGTTGATCCTCTGTTGCACTGTACTAAACATACCATGTTCAGTCACACTCTTTGTCATCCTTCTGGTTTAAGGTGCTGAATGTATATCTCTAAAGATTTGTTCAACTAGATGATCCTTGTGAATTCTGATAGTTGTAATAGGACTGACAGGCATGAATGTATCTAAATTGTTCATGTCAGCCTCTGCATCAACACCTTCATCATCATTTGAATAGTCAATTTCTTCTAAATTAGGCATATTTAGATCATCAGCACATCCATAGACTATATTCTCATCAATGGCATTATCTTCTATGCTAGCAGTATCAACAGTTGAACTAACAGTATTAATATTGTTAGTACTATTAACATTTTCATCATTCTCTTGATTAACTCTTGGCTCCTCTGTATTTAGCACCTTACTATCTTCATTCTCTGGAGCTTCAGCATCCTTCTTTTCCTCCTCCCCTGATGGTTTGAATCCAGCATCAGGAGAATCCTTTAAACTAGAGGAGAATAGTAGATCTTGAGTCAAAAATGGTAGCAATATGTAATCTTTGCTAGGTACTGTCTCCACTCTAGCTTTACATGCATTATCACATGCTTTTGTACCTGCACTTCCATTAGATTGATTCCCTGCAATAACTGGCTTATAATTCATAGATTTTGTTAGTGTATCAATATCAAAAAGCCATTCTGGTCTACTTTCTACAACATTAGGTTTATTTTTAAGAAAAGTAATGTGCAAGTTCTCATCTACTATCCTGGTTCTACTATTAAATACTCTAAATGCCTTGCTATTCACAGAGTATCCAACAAAGAATCCTTCATCAGCCTTTCTATCAAACTTACCTAGGTGATCTAAGGTATTGAGAATTGTAACAGGACACCTAAATGGTCTCATAAAGCTTAAGGCAGGTTTTCTACCTAGAAAAAGTTCATAAGGGGTCTTGTTGTGAGGCTTAATTACTAATACCCTATTTTGTACATAACAATCAGTATTAACTGCTTCAGCCCAAAAGGTAGTAGGTAACTTTGAATCAGCTAGCATACTCCTAGCAGCCTCTATTAGTGTTCTGTTTTTCCTTTCAGCTACTTTATTTTGTTGTGGAGTCCTAGCAATACTAAATTATCTCTTAATCCCTTTCATCTAACAGAACTGATTCATTTCCTTATTCGTAAATTCAGTTCCATTATCACATCTGATTATTTTAACTCTGTGATTTATTTGATTTTCTATTCCTGTTATAAAAGCCTTAAGGATTCAACTGGTCTCATCTTTAGTTGCTAAAAAGAAAACCCAACTAAATCTACTCTAGTCATCTATGACAACTAGGCAGTACATCTTTTTCATTATACTCTTTACAAAAGTTGGACCAAATAAATCCATGTGCAACATTTGTAAAGGTTAGCTGATTGAGCTCACAGTTTTAGTCTTGCAAGAGGCTTTACGTTTCTTTCCTTTCTGACAAGCAACACATGTATGATCATTTTCAAAAATATTTGAAGGTAAACCTCTTGCAAAGTTTATTAATAGTTTTAAAATTTACATGACCTAGCCTCATATGCCATAGCATTGATTCATCAAGTGTGGCCTTTATAACAAGACAAGTTAAAATCTCTTTAGGAACAATATTCTTCATATCAACACTGTACATATTGTTCTTTCTAGAAACTTTAAGTAAAACATGACTTTCATCAGCTAACTTAAAGTCAGGTGACAGAACAAAACATGCGGTGTCAGTAAAAAAAACACTATTCTTTTTGTCACACATCTGTGAAACACTAAAAAGATTAAATTGTAACTCCTTGACAAAGTACACATCCTCAAAATAAAGCTTACCTATTTTTTAAGAGTTCTTTACTAAGTAATTTTCCCTCCTTTGGCTCCTCCCCCAAAGGTAACATATCCTCCATCAAATTCCTTTAAGTCTAAGAGATAAGACATGTTCCCTGTCATATGCCTTGAGCATCTATTGTCAACATAGCCTTGATCTTCTTTTTTTTGGATGACCCTGCACATAAAAATAAGAAAATTAGTTTCCTTTGGGGACCCAAGCCACCACTGACTTGGATCTTCCTCGTGCATCAACATAATTATGTCTCTTCAAAGTAATTGATGCACTATTAAGTTTGGTAGGTCTCTAAACCTAACATGCTGAGGCTTTAACATCATTAACCTGATTTGCCATCACAGCATTAACTACTATTGAATTTGGCCTAGCAGTATTAACTACTTTTGGCCTCGCAGTATAAAATTTTCCCTTAGCAGTATTAACTTTTTGGCTAAAATTTTTGTTAGTTAATGTTGTTCTTATTTGATAGGGCCGCTTTACGGTTGATTGTCTTGATTTAAAAAAATTGTGACCAGTTGGTCCCCTAGCACTATAAATTGTAGTTTTTTGGATGAAGCAGACTTAAACAGGCGCTAGCAGTAATAAAGGAACCGTAAGGCCAGTTTTCATTAAAACTCCTTTTGGAATCATGTTCCTGTGAGCACTAGGGTGAGCATTTTTAGCAGAATAATTGTAATTCATCCTTGTATAATTATTCCCAGATACCACCCTTTCCCTTTGATGGTAATTGTAGTCAGCCTACACATGCCCAAAACTTTCACAGACAAAACAACATTATTAGCAATTCACAAAGTTACTTCCTAGCTGTTGGGACTTCTGATTATTCTAGTTTCTTTGATTTCTCCTAGGACTTTGTGACATATACATTTTAGCATACTTAACTGGTTTCCTAATTGGTTTTTCTTGTTGTTTAGGTCTAACAAATTCTATTTTAGCAACAGTAGGAAAAACAATTTTCTTCTCTAACTTATCATCTAACATCAACTTCTCAACCAATGGGGCATCAGGAGATTCCCTAACCTCATTATAAATATCTTCACTAACACTCTTACTAGACTTAGGTCCATAGCCTTAAAACTTAGGCTGTTGGAACCCCTCTAGACCAGAGTAGGACAAATCAAGATTTAGGGGTGAAAATAACCCTGAAGGGAGTGGAATAACATTATAGCTAACAAACCCCACACCATATTCTACTTTTGTCAGTATCCTGACCTCTATAATTGTCTAGACTCTTAGAAGCATTATCAAAATTTTCAATTTTAAGTTGATTGCTTTCTTTTTTCTTGCATAAGCTGTTTCTAACTCACCTTTAAGCATACTAATTTCTGTAGCCTTTTATATGAGATATCTCTTTTAAGAACAGCAAGTTGCTCACAAAAAATAACCTCATTCTTTTTGTAAAAGACAAGTTGCTCTTCTACAGATGCTAACCCTCTTTTATAAGTAGCTAATGAACTCAAATTTGTATAAACTCTATTCTTATATTCATCAAGTTGAGTTTTTTAAGAGTTTTTAAAGCTTTTAGACATGTTTTTGAACAAGTTTTGTCATTATGTACCTCAGAGTCTGAAAAGCCATAAGAGGCATGTTTGTAGGGACTTTATCATCTGCCATATAGCTCCAGTCAAAACCAGCCCCATCAATAGCCACCATGGCTTTGGAAGAAGTTTCTTCTACATTTACAATTCTTTTAGATCTATCTTGATTCTTGTTTCTGCTATCTTGGTTCCTAGGTCCTCTGCATTCCCTTGCAAAGTGTCTCATATTTATGGCGTTTGAAACAACTACCACCTGACTTGCCATATCAGAGTTGTGTCACTACCAGTAAGCCATTGATATGATC
The DNA here is from genome assembly GCA_026074375.1 of Tanacetum coccineum. Classification (NCBI taxonomy): domain Eukaryota; kingdom Viridiplantae; phylum Streptophyta; class Magnoliopsida; order Asterales; family Asteraceae; genus Tanacetum; species Tanacetum coccineum. Next base: position 34,036 of record BQNB010021981.1, on the reverse strand, counting down.
TTTCTACATTTTTTCTGAAAAAACTTCTTCTCCTCATGCTCACAATGCTTAACATGCCACTTCAAGTCTAATCTCTTCTATGTCATCTTCATGGATTTTTTTAAGGTCCTCATATACAAGTTGAGACCCGTTTGGTTGACTAGCCAAAAATGCATAGACATTGTCATCAATAAGTTAGCAGTACTAACTAGAGAACTATAGTGCAGCAGGGCCTAACTTGAGTGTTAGCAGTACTAACTTCATAAGTAGTATTAACTTCATTAGTACTGCTACGGGATGACACAAAAGTCATATTCTAAGAACTTGATATTGTTGAAAGATATCATCAAACTCATTATGTCTAGATCAGGGGGGGGATTATTCCTCCAGACCCCACAAAGAAACATGATATTCCACTCAGAAAGCAACTTCTAAAAAATTTTCAAATTGAGAGAATCTTCTGTGAAATATATTCACCCTAAGATAGCCAGCTGACTTACAATCTTCTAAAGCCTGTTAAAAATAGATTCAAGTGACCTCCTGTGCTTGGAACACTAAAGTTCTCTACATTTGTTAAAATAGTCTTTCTGAGTCTTCTTGTGGCCTTCATTACACCTAATCTTGTTTGTATACCACAGCAAACAAATTCCTTAGAGCAAACTTTGTACTGATTAAATGTCATTAGATGTTTATTAGGAAGTGCCATCAGTAACATACTTCTTGCCTTCACATCATTCTTCTTTTGAACCTTTTCTTTAGTAGTTACAGGACCTGGTATTAGTGTAGTTGAGGTACCATCAGCATTTGTTGTTGTTTGAGCTGCTGGTTTGAATGAGTTTCCATTCTCTATGACATCCCATAGAGCATAGTCTTGTACTTGAAAGTATTGCTCAATCCTTAGAGTCCACATATCATATTCACTCTGTTTGAGAATGGGAAACTTTGCAGTGGTAGCGGTTTGTGTAGTTTCTAGATCCATCTCTTCCTTATGAGTAAAGTGTTCTTCTTGTTAGTTTCTTCTAGATCAAAGTTTCAGAACACAAGCTTTGATACCACTTGTTGATCCCAACTTAAGATCGATTCTTTGGCTTGTAAAGGTTAAGTTACTTTGGATAGAACCAAAACAACTATGATAGAAACTTTGTGAATACTAAAGAGTATGCAGAATCTACTCTTTAATACTTAGAAGAATATTAAAGAAACAGTCAACTGTATGAACAATGATATCACTAAAAAGCTCCAATATTATTATTATCAATAATACGAGTACTCTATGTAGTACTAGGGTTTACAACCTTGAAGCTATATATAAAAAACGTATGAATGTATATCAATAACCATAACCTAGGATCTCCTTTTATACACCAAGGAGTCCTTTACAAGATAACTACGAATCTTTTATAATTCTATTAGATAACTGCTGCAAATAAATCTAACTTAATAAGATATAAAATATCTTATAAAAAAATATTCTCATTACTTATCCCGTAGAGGTGGAGTAATCTTGATAAACAATCTTCATCTTAATCCTTTCTCTTGTCTTTATCCTTCTGACAGTAGAAACTCTTCTAACAGTTGTAATCTTTCAGCAGTTGTAAGCAGCATCATTAACTTTTATTAACCCAAACGCACTACTTAGCAGTATTAACTCTAAGATCATCATGAAGTCCCTTTTATCCTAACACACAAGCTCCTAGTACAACTATAGGCCCTATTGATAATGTACGTAGATTTTTATGCCTCTGTATGGTGTCAACATTCCATCTATTAGAGATCCGACGGGTGATTTTGTTCTTCCTTGTGTGTCTCGCTTCTGAAGGTGAACAAAAACTGGATTATAGTTTTTTGGGTCACATGTCCAGTTTTCATATCTGATTTATTCGTTGTTGGTTGCTGCAAAATGTTGAATTTGTTTGGGTGTTCCTCTGTAAATTGTTGTACTGACAACACTCAGTTTATTGAATGTCTTTCCAAAGTGTTTCTGAAGTTTGGGAGGGAATTTACGAACGTGAGCGCGATAACAACAACTTTCAGAGGTACTTTTGCTCTTTTTTTGTTGTTTTTTTCATTGGTTGCTTCCTCAATTACATTTGGATTTGTTTTTTTTTACTGGTCTGCCGTACTGAGGACACAAAATTATATTTGAACGTCTATCAAAAGTATCACCAGGGTTGTAAGGGGGTTTCGCGGAAAGGACCTAACACGATTTCCAAAGGTAATTTTACTTAATTTTATTTCTTTAAGTTAGCTGCTTTTTGAGGTACACCATATGTGTGTTGGCTTTACGCTTTTCAGGCACACATAAAGAAGGGAACAACCGTCGGCTGCTGATGTCATGCGTATGGACTGTGAAAGTCAAAAATTAATGCCAACTGATGCTGCTGACATTTTTCAGGCTTATTCCTACCCTCTATTCAAGGGGTATTGCTAGAGTCCGTTCAGTAAATGTGTACCATACTCAACTGTTTGATTACATCAAATAACGTCTTATTTTATAGCATCTATTATCCCAGTAATTGACCCAAATGATATATAAATTGAATGAATGGTACTTAATTATTTATTATTTGTTATTTGCATAAATTATCAGTATTTGGCAAAAGATGAAGAAAAGGACGTGTTTTGAAGCATAAACGAAGAGTCTAAGAAAGTTGACTGATTCTGACATCGATACGCCGTCTCATTCTAGACAAATACGCCCGTACTAAAGACTTTGAAAACTCAATGACCAATTCCTGACTTGGAAGATAACGTCCATTGATACGACGTAATATGATACTTGGTCAAAAATCAGGCAAAACACATTTTCACCAATACTCTGTATCCAAAACCCTAATACACCGTATCCAAGAAACGGATATAATCCTATTGGTCAATACACCGTATCAAAAGTCCTTGCGCAAAGAAATTTTGAATATTTTTATTAAATGGATCCCACGCCAAAGACTACACCCCGATACGCCGTATTGAAGATTCCCAATACACCGTATCGACCAATTTCCAGAGTCTATAAATACCAAATCATAAATACGATTTAGGGTATGCTTTTTACCACCAAGTTTGATTTTCAAAATATCACAAGAAGGTCCTAAAAAGTGGTCTATCAATGGGAAACTCGTGTAATCTCTACACTTCACTATAACGCTTCGGTTTAGCATTATTTTAATCCGTTCATTTAGATTTCGTTGTATTTCTAATACCTTTAGGTATTAGCCATGTTTCTGATAATATGATAATGTTTTGATTTGTCTTTATATCGATGTTTCTTTATTCATTGCATGTTGATTATGTTTATTCACTTCTTATACCCGTATTATGTGCTTAATTAGTGTTTTTCCTATCATTCAACTGGGATCTAGTCCTACATAATCAATGCCTAAAGAAAAACAACTTCGGTGTTGGTTTGGGCAATAATGATAAGAGTCCGAGATAGAAACATATAACGCTTATTCATATAGCTAGACTAATAGGATCACCAATAGAAAACCCTGTTTCGATCTATGGTTAAGTGGATAGGTAAACTAAGCCAATGACTTATGATTACACAAACGTCCTTTTATCCCCATAGGTAGTTAAGTGGTGAGGACCTACTAGTATATAATTTTCCCATTAATTAGTAAGTTGTAAGCCCTCTATGATCTAAGGATTCAATATAACCACCATATACGTTTTCTAGAAAAATTTATAATCAACGTGTGAGCTTATCTGGTTTAGGTTAATTATGGACAAGATTAAACTATCGACAAACCTCGAGTCTAGGGAGAAGATCCACCTAACTTTGGAATGATATACCATCAACGAATTAATACAATCATTGCACGAATAGACAATCAAGGCATATTATTAGATTAAACTGGCTAATACGTTTTTACTAAGATTGAACATCAAATATAACGTACTCTTCCTTACCTTTGTTAATCACTTGTGTGCGTTTATTTGCCATCGACTAAGGATAAATAGAAACTAAACTCGAGCCAGTCTCCAGCTGAACCCCCCCTCGCCCCCCCCCCCCACCCCTTTGCGATATTTAGGTTTTATTTAGTATAATTAGGTTTAGATTAGTATCAAAACTATATAGATAAAAACCGCTCTTTTATCTTTTGTTTATTAGCTTGCGTGGGTTAAAGTGCCTTGAATTGATTGTAGTCACCAACCAAACCGTGCCAGTCTCTTAGGCTGAAAACCTCCTTTTCCCGTTAGAATTAGGATTTAAACTGACATAGGTTTAGAATAGAATAGAATTAACATAGATTAGATAACCAAAATATTAATTAAATTGATAGATTTAACCTCGCTTTAAGTGTTCGACACCCTACTTACCACGAAACTACTACCGATCGGGTACACTGCCCGTTAAAGTGTTGTTTTTGGTTTAGTCGGCAAAATATAAATTTAAAACTTGAATCAATAAAATATACACCACACAACGACACATCAAGTTTTTGGCGCCGTTGTCGGGGAGTGAAAATTAATCTTGATTTTTATTTGATATTTTGGTTTTTTAACATTAGATTAGGATTCTAACCTTAGGATTAGGGTATTTAGAATAGTTTATTTTCCTGCTTGTTTGTTATTATGTTTATGTTGATACGACGTATTCAGTTCGGCTGAATCGACGTATTGATCGGGTATTTATAATTTTTCTTGGAAGTTTATTTCCGGATGAATGATTCCCAAATATGGACATATGAAAGAATATATCAAGTTTGATAGAAGAAAAAGATCGTAGGCGTGGTCAGGTGTTTAATTGGAAAACTGCTACATACGGAAAGATCAGGGTTAATGACAACCTTAGATCTGTGGAAGCGGAATTCCCAGCTATTGTCATCGGCGATACCTTTGCACCTCAGGATGCACTTCAGTGCTAATCTCAAGATAAGTTCTCCTTGTACCAACGAGAATCGATTAGAATATCATTTGACGAATTCGACGATGAGGATTACACATTAATTTGTGACAAAAACTCATTTTCTTATAAAATGATTTTTGTCAACGATTTAAAAACGGATTCAGAAAGTGATTATGAAAAAGTCATGCCTTCAATTTCATCACCTGAGCCTGCGATCAGTTGTTTTGATGATTTAGACTTCTTTAAAGATTTTAAGAATAAATTTCTAGACATTGTTTACAATGATGCTCAAACATCTAAACAGATTTCTTAACTGAACCTACTTTAAGTCCTTAACATATCGATGAATTTGATTTGAAAAGTGAAACATCATTGTCGAAATGTGATGAAGAGGAAGAAAACATTTTATACTTTAATGATCTATTTTGTTTTAACGTAATTTATCCCGGTGATTCAAAATCGGATAAGGACAATAACGATGACGAAATCGATACTAAACAGTCTTTTAGGGGTAATGTAATAAATACAGATGATGGTGCCTTTGCACATGCGTCAAATAAGCTTTTGGAAACAGGTTTCATGATACATTAATTGAATTTTTCAAAACTGTAGAAATTTTTGTCAGGAATTAAATGTTTATCAAGGCTTTGTAGTTTTATTATCAAGAGCATGTCAGTCATTTTAGTAATCAAGAATTTGTATGTGCCATTTGGTCATCCCGTTCCGGACCCTTAAATAGTTTTCTAAGGATGGGGATTAAATTGGGGAGTCTAAACTTAAAGAACTTTTTTTGTAAATAAAAGTGCTTGTTGGGAGACAACTGATAATGTATTTTTCATCTTTCTTATCGAGTTGTCTTTCCAGTTTGTTATACGCGTATCACAAACCCATGGATACGGTGTATTGCTATCTGGACGTTATCCCTTCTTTATTTTCAGCACAGTCTATACGACGTATTCATTAAATGAATATGGTGTATACAGGCATCAATACGACGTATCCTAAGGAATGGATACAGCGTATCGTTTCCTGTATAGTTTTCGGTTTATTTCGAGTGTAACCAACGAATACACGGAGATAGAATTGCACTTGTTTTTCCTATTTTTTACACAGGACCTCGTGAAAGAAATATCGACGAATATTGGTGGAGAATTTACAAATCTAGAAATCTTGAAGTGTTGGAGTCTTGAAACTTCAAGGCGGCTGTTCAACACAATCTTGCTCAAAAACGCAACTTGGAGAATCTACCGAGAAAATATCAGGGGAGTTTCTCATTCTAATTCTTTTTAAATTCCCATATTTAATGTTTTATATATACAACGAGGACGTTGTATAATTCAAGTGGGGGATGGAATTAGAATGTTCACTTGTCCTAATTTTTCACAATAAAATGCTTAAATTATGCTCAAATTTTAAAAAAATTCAAGCATATTTTTGTGAAATTACTTGATACATAACCCGCACACAATAACCCTTGTTAGATATTGTGAGGATTTAACCTTTCCGTTTCCAAATGTTTACCCAAATTCTACAAAATATGAGTTTGTCGGTGATGTTGTAGACTTTAGAACTTGGCTGGTATTTTCACTCGAGACACAATAATGAGTATTTGGATTTATTTGGAGTAACTTTTTAAATTGGTAAATTTTTAGGATTACACCACAACGCCTTTCCTGTTGTTTTATAACTACTATCGGGTAGTTAAACCATCCAGTTAACATTTTCAACTTTTCATCTTTAGAATGAAGATCCACGTAGAAACAACCCGTAGAGCCAATTTCTTTAGGAAATTACACAACTATTTATTCCGTTCCACCTCTACACCTTAACATACCTGTATAGGATTAAGTTTAATTTACAGTTGCTAGTTGCTTAAAGTGTAAAGTTTGTATTTCCCGAGTCTTGTGTCATTTTCTATCTTTGGTGCGGTTAGAAATTTGCACATCGCAAATGGGAATGTATATTAGTAGTCAAAACTCATGTGATTTTACTACCATCACAATTAATGGTGAATCCGAAGAATGAAGAACTACCGAAGGAATTATCCGGAATTATTATGATCGTGAAGATGGTGAAACTGCACTGAGATTTAAAGTTTAGTTTATGAAAAAATAATCGAAAAAGGGGAGAAAAATCACAACAAAAAAGAAAGAAAGAAAGTTTGAAGATAATCGTTTCGCAACTACCGAAGGAATTACACGAAGGATCGATTATTCGTTGATACGTCTAAAAAATCAACGATGTAGAGTATTGTATAAAGTGGAAGATATCGCCACTTGCCCTGTAGAGTATGTAAAGTTTTGGGATGATTGGGAAGTTGACCGTTACGGGAACGCCAACTTAGGTTGTTGTTTTTGATCGATGATCAAGACGTTGTAAATAGTCGTGTCTTTATCGTAAGTAACGGTCGGGAAAAGTGTCTAGCAACTAGTACTTTAGGCTTAATTTATTTGTTTCTTGATTTTTTTAACAACAATTTACTTCCCTCTCACCTGACGATTAGCCGCTGGTTTTACGCGATTGAGGATTCACACGAACATGCACGTCTATTCTGTCGTTATGGTCGTGTATGCATGTTTCGTACCTTGTTGATTTATGACTTTTGGTGAAAGTTAGAAGGTTCCTACCCTATATCATTCTTCATCCTAACCGTTGGTTAAATTCGAATGGGGATGTGATCGAACACACATGTCTATTCCGTCGTTACGGCCATGTATGTGTGCTTCAGCTGCCTTGTTGGAGTGGTACTTCTGGTGAAAGATTGTAGAATGATCAACCGTAAGCCTTTCCATACAAAAACCCATATTTACCTTTATAAACTTGTTACTCCTTGGCTTTAGTGGTGGAGATGTGTATCCTTGCCAAGCTTATGATAGAATACTCGTCACGACCGAGCAATTGAGCGAATTAGTTACATGTTACCACATAGATTAGTTGAGTGATTTGAGTGTTTTCATCTTCCTATTTCGTGAGGTGTTTGGTTGTGTACTTGTAATAGATCAAATAAATGCTTTAACGGAAAATATCCTTAGGGATACATTTTTATAAACTTCTAAAGGCTCTGAGGTACCAAGTAGGATTCAAGTGGGGGGATATTTGATGACATCAAATAACGTCTATTTTATAGCATCATTTATCCCATGATATTAACCCATTTTATATAATTATTGCAAAGAATTGTTACTTAATCATTTATATTTGAGAATTGCAGTAATTATGGAGTAATTGGTGAAAGTTAGCAAAAGGCGCGCATTCTGGAGCTTAAATGAAGATATTTTGAAGCTTACTGTTCTGAAGACCGATACGCCTCCATCAAGGAAGATACGGCGTATCCATGCCTGCACTCACCAAAGACCACACAGGAATAATGATCAATACGCCGTATCCAGGGAAGCCCAATACGCCGTATTCAAGAAATATGTTATATCAAAGATTCACAAGCTAACAATAATGATCCGGAGGTCGGGAAGGATTAAACAAATAAGTTGCCATTTTATTAGTGAGAGAAAAGGGAAGATGTGTGTGTTCTAGAGAGAGAAACACACACACCTTATTACAAAATTATGAATCCTCACCCCTCCATGGAAGTATGGAGGGGATATATATAGCACTGGACACGATCTACTTACTACACTTGACATTTCTAGTCCCTGCGTATCTGGCTAGTATAAACTAATGTAATTCCGTATTAGCCGACATATATAAGGCTAAAACAATATTCCCACTATATTGTGGGCATAACTGAACTAATTAACCAATGTTCATATCAAGTACTAATACAACACAAAATAAAATGACATCCAAGGCGCTTCCAAAGCTGAAGATGACGTCTTTGTCTTCTAGTCTTGATACTTGTACTCCAGCTTGGATCTTCTTTGTCTTGACTTGTTCTGGAACCATTGTAGGTTTACATGAGTTGGTTAACTTACCCCATATTCATGCAGCATGTCTTTAAAGTTTTCTTAGACTCTTTTTGGCGAAGTTCTGAATCAGCTTCCCCCAACCAACCATCCGTATCTTGAGCATATTATGGAAACGTTGATGTAGCTTGAACGGATCTTTAACTAATTGACATTTAAAGTGCACAGCGGAATTTAGTAGAAGAAACAGTCAACCACACCATCTAATACTGCTTCTATACTGTATCGTGACATTCGGTCTTGGTGAATATCCGTTTGGGGGAACATGCAAGAGATCAGCAACAGTTCTTCTCACGCATGCAGAATACTTCACAAACCATACTAAGTGAAGTATCAAAGTACACGTATTCCCCCATGATGGTTTCGAACTCTCGGAAGCATCATTGACGTGGACAACCATATACACGAGAAGTTCTTGTCATAAGCAACAATCTTGAAAAGTTATGAAAGACATTGAAGAACTTTGAAAGATTTTGCTGAGACTATGAAGTATCATTGACGTTCAGTAGCTTCAAATGTCCCGTGAGAGTTGCTGATCACATCTCAACCTTTTACTCTATGGCTAACTTACCAACCTCGTATTCTGTCGGCTATTGCTGTGACCACTTGGTGAAGTAAACCCGATATACCAAACTTGAAAATGAAGTAGAATTCCCCAAATTTGTTACTTAAGCTTGCACTGTTGTTGATTGAAGAACGGTGCAGAAGAAAGCCTCTAAGTACCCTATACACTCAACTAAGAGCCAAAATAAGTACAACACCTCTTGAGACTATCCACATCGGCCATCTGCGTGTGACATTGAAGCACTTACAGTACTCTTTAAGTGATAGCTATAAACAGTGAGTACTACAATGTAATCCTTACATCGGGTATAACTTAGACAATCCAAGTCTCACCATAACTGTATACGTTAAGCAAAGTCGTCAAACGATAGATTGGTTTGAAGAAAAGGGTAGAAAGTAGAAGAAGTCTCGATGATGAAAATCAAGTCGACGCTTCGTGAACCACTTCAAAGCTCCAAATAAGGGATACAAATCAACTTCGTGATCTCACTTGACATTAAATCCAAAATTCCATAGCCGTTTTGAGTTTAAGTGAATTTTTCAGATCCTTATTTTCTATATATGTTTTTAGTGTTATGTATCGTGTTTGTTGTGCTGTTGTTATCCCAATTAAATTCACGGGATTTTACAATTCTATGATTTAAAAACGTAAAAATAAATCGACTTTTACAGGATTTTACTAAATCAAGAACAAACCGTGAATAAAAAAAAAATTTGTTGTAGTGAATCTTTGTGCCGGTTGAAGAGAGTAAGGCTTTTGAAAACGATTATGAGCTTAAACGGCAAACGGTGCCCAAACGGTTACTTTGAAGGGCATCGGTTTGATTTATAACTTGAAAAGGATTAATGCGTGAAAAGATTGATTTAACGATGAGGGATTAATAATAAAGTTTAGGACAAAGATAAATGGAGTATGAAGTCCAGGGACTAAACATGCACATTTCGAAATTGTAGTAATACAACAGCGAATTCCCTCCATTTTTTTTCATCTTTTTCGTTTCAAATTAAAGATATATGACGTTTATTGTTATTGATCTCGCGGAGTGATACGGTAATCGTCGGTGAAATCCGAATATACCACGATGATCGAAACGACGACACGATCGGAACGGTATACGTTATAAGTCCCGTAGATTACCGACACTCGAACCCGAAAACCGAAAATTCTTAAACGAGTACTCGTTCGATTCCTTAAGAAGGTAGCTCGATCGGTCCAAGTATGTTGGAGCTCGTTCGGTTGTAAAAAGGGGAACTCATTCGATCGTTTTTCTACTCGTTCGATCCATAGTTTTGTTTTTCACTCGTTCGAACCTTTATACAAATCACTCGTTCGATCCCTTTAGTTCGATGGACTCGTTCGATGCTCACTAGTTCGAACCAAATAGAATGATGCTCGTTCGATCTTTCTAAAACTGTTGCTCGTCCTTGTTTTAAGGAAACGTGATACATAAATGAAACAAAAAGAAAGAAACAGTAGAGAAAAAAAACATGAAACGTGGAACTAAAAACAAACGTGAAACAGTAGAAAGAAGAAAAAAAATAAACTATAAACTAGTAATGTCCAAAACTAGAAAAAAAAAAGTAAAAATACATTTGTTGTTTTGATGAAAACGTGGACGAAACAAAACAAAAAAATCACGAAACCCACCCGTGGCGAGTGATACCAATTGAATGAAAATGAAGAAAATAAGCCGAACATAAATAAGCTCAAAAAATAAGCCACCACAACAAAACCACAAACACAACACGCACGAATACAATACACCAGGTTAAGATATTGTACCAATTGTTTATTCATAGATTCACAAGCTAACATTTTGATCCGGAGTCGGGAAAGGAAGTAAACAATAGGTTGCATTTTATTAGTGAGAGTAAAGGGGAAGATGTGTGTGTTCTAGAGAGAGAAAAAACACACAACACCTTTATTACAAAACTTATGGTATCCTCAACCCTCCATGGAAGTATGCGAGGGGTATTTATAAGCACTGGACACGGATTCTACTTTCTTCACTTGAAATTTCTAGTCCCCTGCGTTGTCGCGATAGTATAAACTATTGTTTTTCTGTATTAGCACGATCTTATTTTAAGGTCTAACAAAATAGTTTGTGAATATTATGGATGTTTTTCATGTGTAGTTCCTACTCTAAGAAATACCAATACGCTTATCCAATCCTTGGATAACGGAGTATCAAAACGACTTCCAGGCCCTTCTTTGAATAGAAAAACTCTAAACTGAGTTTAAGTGTGCTTAAATCATTTTTCTCGATACCTTAAACCATTAAAGTTCGGTTTTCAAAAGATAAGTAGAGCAGAAAAGGTCGTGCGATGCTACTATTCCATAGGAGACAAAACATGTAATTCCATAATACTTTAGTATTATCGTTCTTTTTGGTATCATTCGTTAACTCGGTTAGTTTACGTTGGCTAAATAATTGCTTTTGTATTTATTTTGACGTTTGAAGGCTAATACCTTTGGGTATTAGCAATTATTATGAAGATCTGAATGTTTGGTATTTGTTTATATCGATTTCTTGATTTATCGTTGAGTGCTTGTTTATGTTTATCAATTTATACTTGTTTACGCGCTTTTGTATGCGACCTATCATTCAACTGGATCTAGTGATACGGACCAAGCGGATCTAGAGTCCAGGATAGCTCTCTATATGGTAATTTATACATCTAGAATTATAGGATCACAAATATTGTCCTTCTAAATCTGTGTCTAGGATAGGCTTCAAGCTTAACTAGTTAATTGGATATTATCAATGGTTTACTGATCGTGTTGACTAGAAGGTGAACCTAGATAATTTAACAAATAACGTTCTATTGGATAGTTGGACAAGTGGACTGCTAGTGTATAAATTTCATTAGCGTAAGTGGGTAAAGTCTCTATGAGCTAGGGTTTAACAAGATCACCATTGCTTTAATCCCTAAGATAGATTATAATCAGCAAATAAGGATGCTTTATACGGATGCTTTAATTGTGACAGAATTAATGTGTCTAGGTCTTAGGATTATGTAACGCCTAAGTCTTAAGAATGATATGCCACATCGAGAGAAGAAATCATTGCACTTGATAAACAAACCAACTTTCTAATCGAATTAATAATAGTTAATACAGTTTTCTATCATAACGCTCGACCGTTCTTTTATCTTTTGTTAATTAGCTTGTGTGTGTTAAAGTCCCTTGGATTAATTGTAGTCACCAACCAAACCGTGCTAGTCTCTCAGACTGAAAACCCTTTTTTTCCCATTAGAATAAGGATTTAGACTGACATAGGTTTAACATATGTTTAGAATAGAATAGAATTAACATAGATTAGATAACCAAGATATTGATTAATTGATAGGATTTAACCTCGTTCAAGTGATCGACACCCCTACTTCCAGAAAACTACTACCGATCGGGGTACACAGCCAAGTTAAAGTGTTGTTTTTGTTTAGTCGGCAAAATTTAAATTTAAACTTGAATCAAAGTTGTAACTTTGAGTTTTCAAAAACGAGATTTTGTAGTGATATATAAGATAATGCAAAGTAGCTGAATAAAAGTTGAATGCAAAAATGCATGAATATTGAAATTTTTGCCCATGAAAGCATGCAGTTGATATTATGGATCAAGTAAAAAAGATGTGTAGTGATATCCCACTACGCTAACACGATGGGTGGGGGTGTCAAACTAAGACGTTTTGCTTCTAAGGATTTGGTGTGTCGTGTTACTCACTTGGAAGAATGGTCTAGGGATGAGGGTTAAAACTAAGACACCAAATCCTTAGCCATATTTGGATAAGGGTTTGGTGATGTGGATTTCTCCACTAAGCTTAGCAAAACGGGGTAGGTTTTACAAACTAAGAACATGGTCGTTGGGTTGTGATATCCTGCATAACCCGTTAACCACGAGGTAGGGTTCAACTAAGCACACGCATTCCTAGCTTCTAAAGAACTTTGATTATGATGTTAAAATGGTTGCAAAAAAGTTTAATTCGAAATCAAGTTACGAAGTCTTAATAAGTTGTTGCTTTGAGTCATGATTCATTTTGAATTATGACTATGAAAATAAGTTGGTCTATGGTTAAATTAAAATGAGCACACGCATTCAATCGTATATCCACGTTGGGAGTTGAAAATTCACAAGTCATAAGTATGAGGGCTTAACATCTAAACTTATATCGACAATGATCTTGTTTAATTGCTTAGCACTTTTGAACTGCGAAAAATCGTAGGACGTTGAAATTATCTGTCAGGTCATCCGTAATCACTCTACGGACGCTTCTCATTCTATGATCCCAGTGTTAACAAATAAAGAAAGCCAAACTTGTAAAAAAATGAGAAAAGCCAAAAATATTAGTTGTAGTTAGTGTAAATAAAGAAAATGGTGAAAACGGGGCTTACGTGTTTACTTCATAACATTGTGTGAGGACACACAATACCTTAGTTTGGGGGATTGGGGTATCTTCGATTTAATTGTTTCCTGCAGCATTGTTACCACGTGAACCCGTTTTTACCACCAAAAAACCAAAAAAATGAAAAAAATTGAAATTTTTTCAAAAATATTATAAGTGTTTTGTCACAGTTTTGCTTTTCTTTTGGGTAGAATAAGAATAATTTTTGACTTGATCGGGCGTGTTGAGCCCTAGCTAGTTCCTTTAGGCCAAGCTTTCACGAATTCTATAGCTTTGAATTTTAAAATGTGAAGAACGAGAAATGATAGAGTTAAATATAAGTTTATGTGCTAAGCAAGATTCTTCTAAAAACTTATACAAGTAACTTGTGGTTTTCTCTCCCGTGAATTTCTAATCCACCTAATCATACGTACTCAATTTAATTCAACTAAGTCAATCGATGTTTTCAGAAAAAGGATTCAAATTTGTACTGGAGTTTTCAAAACGAGATTTTGTAGTGATATAAAAGAAAATGCCAAAGAACGCATGAATAAAAATGTGAATGCAAAAATGCATGAATTATTGAAATTTGCCAATGAAGCATGCAGTTGATATTATGGAACAAGTAAAAGATGTGTCGTGATATCCCACTCCGCTAGCAACGAGGTGGGGGTTCAAACTAAGACGTCTTTACTTCTAGGGATTTGGTGTGTCGTGATATCTCACTTGGAAGAAAGGTCTAGGTGAGGGTTCAAACTAAGACACCAATCCTTAAGCATATAGGAATAAGGTGTTGATGTGATTTCCCACTACGCTAGCTACGGGGTGGGGTTTTCAAACTAAGAACGTCGGGTCGTTGGTTGTGTTATTCCTGCTCCGTTAACACGAGGTAGGGGTTCAACTGAGCAACGCATTTCTAAGCATTTAAAGATCTTATGATTATGATGTTATAAAGTTGCAAAAAGTTCTAATCAGAAGATCAAGTTACCGAAGTCTATAGTTGTTGCTTTGGTCATGATTCATTTGAATTTAAGACTATGAAAAATAAGTTGGTCTATGGTTTAAATTAAAATGGACACACCATTCAATGTATATCCACGTTGGGAGTTGAAACTTCACAAGTCATAAGTTATGAGGGCTCTAACATCTAAATTTTAATTTTTGACAATGATATTGTTTAATTGCTTAGCTTGGAACTTGCGAAAAATCGAGGACGATGAAATTATCCGTCAGGACATCCGTAGATCACTCTACGGACGCTTCTCATTCTATGATCCCAGTGTTAACAAATAAAGAAAGCCAAACTTGTAAAAAAATGAGAAAAGCCAAAATATTAGTTGATAGTTAGTGTAAATAAAGTAAATTGTGAAACGGTGGCTTACGTGTTTACTCATAACATTGTGTGAGGCACACAACGATACCTTGTTTGGGGATTGATAAGTGCTTAAAGTACACATATCTTTTTACCTCTTCAAAAACGAGCTTAAATGACCAAAAACAGACAAAAACTGCCAAATATATGTTTGTTTTGCATTTGTATTGTGCAGGAAGTGGATATCATCAAAAAGACAGAAAACCAAGCCAAAATGACAAAACTGAGCATGGAATGGAAAAGACTGTGCAAAATCAATGCCAAAGTCAGAGTCAATACTGAAGAATCAGCAGTCAAACCGGAGCCGGAACTGAAGAATACTATTGAATGCAATCTTAACCCATCTGATGGGCCGGGAAAGCCCAATAGTATAATTATGAAGACTGTGAAGACCAAATGGGCCCTCAATCAATTACAACAGCCCATTTGTGTGCAATTGACAAAGACTGTGAAGACTTTGAAGGCCCAATCCTAGCCCAGTTACAGCCAATCTCAGCCATTGTACACACAAAACCCACTCCTATACCTTATTGGGCTTGAAAAAGCCCAATAACCAAGCCTGTACCTTATTGGGACAGACTCCTCATCTTGGGCCCATTTCTAAGTCCATCAACAAACCCAAGCCCAACAAAAGCCCAATACCCTTTTTTATAAAACTCAAGGACCAAAAATGTAAATTTTAAAAACTTTGTTTTATAATTAAAAATGAAAAAATAAAGAAAAGGGGCCAAAAATGCCAAGTTTTAAAAGTTGTTTTATAAAGAAAATGGTTTAATAAAACAAGGACTGTTTTTGCAATTTTTCAAACTTCTTTTTAGTTATAAACAGCATGGACCATTATGTTAAATTGCCAAACCCCTTTTAACTCTTTTGTATAAACCAGAGTGGGCCTAAACTGCCACTTTCCAAATATCTTATATAAATTCGGCTAAAAAAACAAAGTGAAAAGAGAAAGGTAAGTGTGTGGCTCTTTTTGCCTCTTCCCCAAAGTTCCCTTTTAAACCCTGTAACAACCCTGTACCCCAACCCACTTGGCGCCAAAACCCAAACCACCTCTCCCCCACGTTTTCTTGCAATACCACCTCTCCAGTACACTTTCCAGCTCACCCCTCACCTTTCCCCACTTACCCTGCCCCTATAACCCCTTCCCACTTGGATTTCACACAACCCGAAGTCAACTTCAATGGTGAGATAATGAAGAGAAGCAAATAGAGGGCTAGGATTGCTTGGGGACATTACACACTCACAACAAACACAGCCAAAGAACCAAGTGAAGGCTAAGGACTGCTATAAAAGAGCCAAGACCAAGCCGAAACCAACACACCATTTTTTTTACCCTGTTTTTTTAGTTTAAATGTTTTAATTAAGTCTTTGTCTTAAGCATTAGTGTAATTCAGTTACCCTTTAAAAGTTTTATGTAATTTCTCTATTGTTAATGAAAGTTAAGTTTTTACTTTGAAATATTGCTACTGTCGAATTTACAAGATCCTTATAAGTTCTTTAATTCTGTTTAAAATTGTTTAAGAATATGTTAAACTTGTTAAAACACCACTTGTTACACTTTCTCACATTTCCCTTAAACTAATATTTTGTAGATAATCGATTTTTATTATATATTAAAGGGAGTGGTTTGGCATTGCTGTCAAAATGGGTCATTTGGGGGTTTAGCCATGGGTCAAACTCACACTCAGCAATCTTTGCTGAGTGTGGTTTGACCAATAGGTTAAACCCCAAATGACCCATTTTGACAGCAATGCCAAACACCCCTTTAATTATATAAAAATCGATTTTCTACTAATTTTAGTTAAGGGAATGGTGAGAAAGGTTGTTACAAGTGGTGTTTAACAAGTTTAACATATTCTTAAACAATTTTAAACAGAATTAAAGAACTTATAAGGATCTTGTAAATTCGACAGTAGAGCATATTTCAAAGTAAAAACTTAACTTTCATTAACAATAGAGAAATTACATAAAACTTTTAAAGGGTAACTGAATTACACTAATGCTTAAGACAAAGACTTAATTAAAACATTTAAACTAAAAAAACAGGGTAAAAAAATGGTGTGTTTGTGCTTCGGCTTGGTCTTGGCTCTTTTATAGCAGTCCTTAGCCTTCACTTGGTTCTTTGGCTGTGTTTGTTGTGAGTGTGTAATGTCCCCAAGCAATCCTAGCCCTCTATTTGCTTCTCTTCATTATCTCACCATTGAAGTTGACTTCGGGTTGTGTGAAATCCAAGTGGGAAGGGGTTATAGGGGCAGGGTAAGTGGGGAAAGGTGAGGGGTTGAGCTGGAAAAGGGAAAGTGTACTAGGGAGGTGGTATTGCAAGAAAACGTGGGGGAGAGGTGGTTTGGGTTTTGGCGCCAAGTGGGTTGGGGTACAGGGTTGTTACAGGGTTTAAAAGGGAACTTTGGGGAAGAGGCAAAAAGAGCCCTCACACTTTCCTTCTCTTTTCACTTTGTTTTAGCCCGAATTTTAGTTATAAGATAGTTTGGAAAGTGGCAGTTTAGGCCCCTCTGGTTTTATAACAAAAAGAGTAAAAAGGGGTTTTGGCAATTTACATGAATGGTCCCTGCTGTTTTATAACTAAAAGAAGTTTGAAAAATTGCAAAAACAGTCCTTGTGTTTTATTAAACCATTTTCCTTATAAAATAACTTTTAAAACTTGGCATTTTTGGCCCCTTTTCTTTATTTTTTTCATTTTTTCATTATAAACAAGTTTTTAAAAGTTACATTTAGCGTCCTGGAGTTTTATAAAAAAAGATGTGCAGGCTTTTGTTGGGCTTGGTTTGTGTTGGGCTTGTTTGGGCCAATTGAGTGTGTCTTGGGCCCAATAAGATACAGGCATGGTTTGGGCATTTTTTAGGCCCCAATAAGGTTATGGGAGTGGGTTTTGTGTGTCAAATGGCTGAGATTGGCTGTAGCTGGGCTAGGTTGGGGCCTTCAAAGTCTTCACAGTCTTTGTCAATTGACACAAGATGAGATATATGTAAACTACATGCCCTAAGGTCTCCTTTTATACACCAAGGAACCCTAATGGGCTTACAACGCGTTTTCTATACATACATATCTTTTCCTAAAATATCTCATACATATCACTTTAGCAGTACTAAAACAAACTAACAGTACTAACTAAACTCTAACAGCAGAAACTCTTCTAGTAGTAGTAACCAATACTAGCAGTAGTAACTTTACAACTAGCACTAGTAATGACTTAGAATATTTTATCTGAACTTTACCAGCAGTAGAAATATAACCAGCAGCAGTAACTTCCATATTTAGCAGCAGTAACTTCAACAGCACTCAGATGTCTTTTAATCCCAACATCATCCTAAGACCTAGACACATTAATTCTGTCACAATTAAAGCATCCGTATAAAGCATCCTTATTCGCTGATTATAATTTATCTTAGGGATTAAAGCAATGGTGATCGTGTTAAACCCTAGCTCATAGAGACTTTACCCACTTATCGCTTAATGGTAATTTATACACTAGTAGTCCACTTTTCCAACTATCCAATGGAATTAGAACGTTATTTGTTGAATTATCTAGGTTCACCTGCTAGTCAACACGGTCAATAAACCATTGGCAATATCCAATTAACTAGTTAAGCCCGAAGCGTATCCTAGACACAGACTTAGAAGGACAATATTTGTGATCTTATGGTTCTAGATGTATAAATTATTATATGGAGAGCTATCCCAGACTCTAGATTTACTTGGTCTGTATCACTAGATCCAGTTGAATGATAGGTCGCATACAAAAGCGCGTAAACAAGTATAAATTGATAAACATAAACAAGCATTCAACGATAAATCAAGAAATCGAGATAAACAAATACCAAACATTCAGATCTTCATAATAATGGCTAATACCCGAAGGTATTAGCCTTCAAACGTCATAATAAATACAAAAGCAATTATTTAGCCAAGGTAAACTAACCGAGTTAACGAATGATACCAAAAACTGAACGATTACTAAAGTATATGGAATTACACGTTGTCTCCTATGGAATTGATAACGTTGCTCGACCTCTTCTGCTCTTTTTCTCCTCTGAAAATCAACTTTTTTGGTTTAGTATCGAGAATATGATTTAGCACACTTAAAACTCATTTTTGAGTTTTCTATTTATAAGGTCTGGAAGTCAGTTCGATACGGCGTATCCAAGGATTAGATACGGCGTATTGGGGATTTCTTGGAGTAGGGACCACGTTTGATATCTTCCAGAATATTCACATACTATATCTTGAATACGGCGTATTGAGTCTCTCTGGATATGGCGTATTGAGCTTTATTCTTTTGTGGTCTTTGGTGAGTGCAGGTACGGATACGTCGTATCTTCCTTGATGGATACGGCGTATTGGTCTTCAGAATAGTAATCTTCAAAATATCTTCATTTAAGCTCCAGAATGTGCGCCTTTTGCTAACTTTCACCAATTACTCCATAATTACTGCAATTCTCAAATATAAACGATTAAGTAACAATTCTTTGCAATAACTATACAAAATGGGTTAATAACATGGGATAAATGATGCTATAAAATAGACGTTATTTGATGTCATCAAATATCCCCCACTTGAATCCTACTTGTCCTCAAGAAGCCTTTAGAAGTTTATAAAACTTTATCCCTAAGGATATTTTCTGTTAAATCATTTATTTGATCTATTACAAGTACACAACCAAACACCTCACGAAATAGGAAGATGAAATCACTCAAATCACTCAACTAATCTATGTGGTAACATGTAACTAATTCGCTCAATTGCTTAGTCGTGACGAGTATTCTATCATAAGCTTGGCAAGGATACACATCTCCACCACTAAAGCCAAGGAGTAACAAGTTTATAAAGGTAAATATAGGTTTTTGTATGGAAAGGCTTATGGTTGATCATTCTACAATCTTTCACCAGAAGTACCACTCCAACAAGGTAGCTGAAGCACACATACATGGCCATAACGACATAATAGACATGTGTGTTCGATCACATCCTCATTCGAATTTAACCAACGGTTAGGATGAAGAATGATATAGTGAGTTTGGTATCAGAGGACATGGGGGTTTTCATTGGTTTAGATTCTTCTAAGCCAAATTTCTTAAGCATTTCTTTAATATATTTAGATTGATTAAAGAAAATACCATCTTCCATTTGTTTTATTTGTAATCCAAGGAAGAAGTTAAGTTCACCCATCATGCTCATCTCGAACTCGTCATGCATGATTTTGGCAAATTCATCACACATGTCTTGACAAGTCGAGCCGAATATAATGTCGTCGACATATATTTGAACGATGATGAATTTGAACTTTTCTTCTTGGTAAAAAGTGTGTTATCTATTATTCTACATTTGTATGTCAAGTTAATAAGAAAAGCTTTTAACTCATCATACCAAGCTTTGGTGCTTGTTAAGACCGTATAAGCTTTCTTTAAGTTTATAAACATGATTCGGTTTTTCTAAGTCTATGATCCTGAGGTTTGTGCCACATATAACTCCTCATTGATAAAACCGTTCAAGGAATGCAATTTATACATCCATTAGAATAGCTTAAAATCTTCTAAAAGCACAAGCATAAGCTAATATAATCCTAATTACTCAAGTCTAGCACTGAGGCAATAATTTTCTCATAATCGATGCCCTCTTGTTGATTATAGCCTTGAGCAACTAACCTAGCCTTATTTTGAGAAACAATACCATTCTCGTCTAACTTATTTCTAAACACCCACTTAGTTCCTATGATTGTCATATTCCTAGGTTGTGGAACTAACTCCCAAACGTCGTTAGCAATGAATTGATTTAATTCTTCTTGCATGGCGACTATCCAACTATCATCCGTAATGCTTCATAACACCTCTTAGTTCTATAGTTGATATAAAACAAAAGAAGTTACTTTGGTTTTGGGCTTGTGATCTAAGGGTTCTTTGGTTAAGGTTTCCTATGACATTTTCTAATGGATGGTTCCTAGATTCCTTAATATTGACTATTTCGTCAATCTCTAAAGTTTCATCCTCAATGTCATTTTCTAAGTTTTTCTTTTCGGTAACCTTAATTGCTTCTTCTTCATCTAAGTCATCATCCACCAAGGGTGATGTCTTAGAGGGTGGAGGAGTTTCATCGAATGTCACGTTGAGTGATTCTTCGACTTTCCTAGTATGTTTATTAAGGATGATGTAGGCTTTACTATTTTGGGAGTAACCTAAAAAGACACCTTCGTATGACTTTAGGTCAAACTTTGTAAGGTAGTCTTTAGTGTTTAAAATGAAGCACTTGCTTCCAAACACTCTAAAGTAATCAAGAGTAGGTTTCCTACCTCTTAAGAGTTCGTAAGGTGTTTTTCCTAAGATGGCTCTAATTAGGATTCGGTTGAGAATGTATGTTGAAGTATCTACTGCGTTACACCAAAACTTTTGTGGTAACGATTGCTCATTCAACATAGTCCTACTCATTTCTTGAAGTGTCCTATTTTTCCTTTCAACCACGCCATTTGATTGAGGAGTGCGTAAGCTGTAAGTTATTGTAATTCCCATTGCATTACAAACTCTCCAAATCGGCCACTATTATCAGATTCCCTATACCGTGGTCGTCTTATTGCCACTGATAGTTACATCCTAATTGGTTTTGAATTTTCTTACTAAATATTTCAAATTAATCGAAGGCTTTGGTTTTGTCCTTAAGGAATCTAGTCCAAGTATACCTAGAGTAGTCATCTACAATGACTAAGGTGTAGCGGTTTCCTCTATAACTCCGTACGGCGAATGGACCGAAGAGATCCATATGAAGAAGTTCTAAGCATCTAGTCGTTAAGACTATATTCTTAGCCTTGTGACTAGCGTGAGCTTGTTTTCCAATTTTGCAAGCATCACAGAAGTGTTGATCAAACTTAAGCTTAGGTAAGTTTCTAACTAATTCCTTAGATGCTAACGATTGAATGAGACTGATGTGTCATTGTGTGGTGTATATTTTATTGATTCAAGTTTTAAATTTATATTTTGCTGACTAAGCCAAAAACAACACTTTAACGGGCAGTGTACCCGATCGGTAGTAGTTTCGTGTTAAGTAGGGTGTCGAACACTTAAAGCGATGTTAAATCTATCAATTTAATTAATATATTGGCTATCTAATCTATGTTAATTCTATTATATTCTAAACCTATGTTAAACCTATGTCAGTCTAAATCCTAATTCTAACGGGAAAAGGGGGTTTTCAGCCTGAGAGACTGGCACGGTTTGGTTGGTAACTATAATCAATTCAAGGCACTTTTACCCATGCAAGATAATTAGCAAAAGATAAAAGAGCGGTCGAACCTTATATAAGAAAACTGTATTAACCATTATCAATCCGATTAGAAAGTTGGTTTGTTTATTAAGTGCAATGATTTCTTCTCTCGAGGTGGCATATCATTCTTGAGACTTAGGCGTTACATCATCCTAAGACCTATACACATTAATTCTGTCACAATTAAAGCATCCGCATAAAGCATCTTTATTTGCTGATTATAATCTATCTTAGGGCATAAAGTAATGGTGATCTTGTTAAACTCTAGCTCATAGAGACTTTACCCACTTACCGCTTAATGGCAATTTATACACTAGTAGTCCACTTATCCAACTATCCAATGGAATCAGAACGTTACTTGTTGAATTATCTAGGTCACCTGCTAGTCAACACGATCAATAAACCATTGGCAATATCCTAGATAGAGCCCGTAAGCGTATCCTTACACGACTTTAGAAGACAATATTTGTGTAACTATAATACTAGATGTTAAAAAGTACTAAATGGGAAGAGCTATCTCGGACTCTAGATCTACTTGGACCGCTTCACTAGATCCAATGATT
This sequence comes from Tanacetum coccineum, assembly GCA_026074375.1. Lineage (NCBI taxonomy): Eukaryota > Viridiplantae > Streptophyta > Magnoliopsida > Asterales > Asteraceae > Tanacetum > Tanacetum coccineum. The sequence continues at coordinate 11,140 of BQNB010021981.1, read as the reverse complement.
GATTGGGTCGCATTACAAACAGCGCGTAACAAGTATTAATTGATAAACATAAACAAGCATACAACGATAAATCAAGAAATCGAGATAAACGAATACCAAACATTCAAATCTTCATAATAATGGATAATACCCGAAGGTATTAACCTTCAAGCGTCATAATAAATGCAATAGCAATTATTTAGCCAAGGTAAACTAACTGAGTTAACGAATGATACTAAAAACTGAACAATTACTAAAGTATATTGAATTACACGATGTCTTCTATGGAATTGATAACGTTGCTCGACCTCTTCTGCTATTTTTCTCCTCTGAAAATTGACTTTTATGGTTTAGGTATCGAGAATATGATTTAGCACACTTAAAACTCGTTTTTGAGTTTTGTATTTATAGGGTCTGGAAGTCGGTTCGATACGGCGTATCTAAGGAGTTGGATACGGAGTATTGGGGATTTCTTGGAGTAGGGACCACGCTTGATATCTTCCAGAATATTATATTCATTCCATATTTTAGATACGGCGTATTGAGTCTCTCTTGATACGGCGTATTGAGCTTTATTCCTCTGTGTTCTTTGGTAAGTGCAGGCACGGATACGCCGTATCTTCCTTGATGGATACGGCGTATTGGTCTTCAGAATAGTAATCTTCAAAATATCTTCATTTAAGCTTCAGAATGTGCGCCTTTTGCTATCTTTCACTAATTACTCCATAATTACTGCAATTCTCAAATATAAACGATTAAGTAACAATTCTTTGCAATAACTATACAAAATGGGTTAATAACACGGGATAAATGATGCTATAAAATAGACGTTATTTGATGTCATCAAATATCCCCCCACTTGAATCCTACTTGTCCTCAAGTAGCCTTTAGAAGTTTGAAAAAATGTATCCCTAAGGATATTTTCCGTTAAAGTACTTATTTGATCTATTACAAGTACACAACCAAACACCTCACGAAATAGGAAGATGAAAACACTCAAATCACTCAACTAATCTATGTGGTAACATGTAACTAATTTGCTTAATTGCTCGGTCGTGACGAGTATTCTATCATAAGCTTGGCAAGGATACACATCTCCACCACTAAAGCCAAGGAGTAAAAAGTTTATAAAGGTAAATATGGGTTTTTTTATGGAAAGGCATACGGTTGATCAATCTACAATCTTTCACCAGAAGTACCACTCTAACAAGGCAGCTGAAACACACATACATGGTCGTAACGACGGAATAGACATGTGTGTTCGATCACATCCTCATTCGAATTTAGCCAACAATTAGGATGGAGAATGATATAGGGTAGGAACCTTCTAACTTTCACCAAAAGTCGTAAACCAACGAGGCGGCTAAGACATGTATACATGGCCGTAACGACGGAATAGACATACACGCTCGAACAAGTCCTCATTCGCGTAAAAACAGTGGCTAATCATTAGGTGAGTGGGAAGTAAATTGTTGTTAAATAAAAATCAAGAAACAAATATATTAAGACTTAAGATACAAGTTGCTAGACACTTTTTTCCCGACCGTTACCAATGATGAAAAGACACTACTAATTACATTACAACGACTTGATCAAAAGATCAAAATAACAACCTAAAGTTGGGCGTTCCCGTAACGATCAACTTCCCAATCATCCCAAAACTTTACATACTCTACAAGGTAAGTGGCGATATATACCACTTTGTACAATACTCTACATCGTTGATTTTTTAGACGTATCAACGAATAATCAATCCTTCGTGTAATTCCTTCGGTAATGCTCATTGCGAAACGATTATCTTCAAACTTTCTTTCTCTCTCTTTTTGTATTTTTTCTCATTTTTTTGATTTTTTTTGCTAACTATTCTTCAGATCTCGGTGTAGTTTCATCATCTTCACGATCATAATAATTCCGGATAATTTCTTCTATACTTCCTTCGTTCTTCGGATTCACCAATAATTGTGACGGTAGTAAAATCACATGAGTTTTGACTACTAATATACATTCCCATTTGCAATGTGCAAATTTCCAACCGCACCAAAGATAGAAAATGACACAAGACTCGGGAAATACAAACTTTACACTTTAAGCAACTAGCAATTGTAAATTAAACTTAATCTAACAGGGTAGGTTAAGGTGTAAGGGTGTAACAAAACAAATAGTTGGTGTAATTTCCTAAAGATGTGTGGCTCACAACGGATGTTCAAATGGATCATCACTCTAATAAGATGAGATGATAAAACGTTTAAATGGGGAGGTTAACTAACCGTGTAGTTAGTTTAAAAGCAACATGTAAAGGGCGATTTAGGTGTAAAACTTAAAATTTACCAATTTAAACAATTACCATCCATCTAAATCCAAGTACCATTCACTGTGGTCTCAAAAAGGTAAAGGGAGAGTGTATATAGCCAAGCCAAGTACTAAAGTCTAGCACCATCACCGTACACAACTCATTTATGGTGGAATTTGGGTAAACATTTGGAAACCGAAAGGTTAAATCCTCACAATATCTAACCAGGGTTATTGTGTGCGGGTTATGTAACATGTAATTTCACAAAAGTATGCTTGAAAAAAATTTAAATTTGAGCATAACTTAAGCATTTTAGTGTGAAAATTAGGACAAGTAAACATTCTAATTGCATCCCCTTACTTGAATTATACAACGTCCTTGTTGTATATATAAAACATTAAATACGGGAATTTAAAAAGAATTAGAATGAGAAACTCCCTTGATATTTGCTCGGTAGATTTTCCAAGTTGCGTTTATGAGCGAGATTGTGTTCTGGAAAAGCGTCTGAATCCTAGCACGAACAGCACACACATAGAATTCCAGAAAATATGCATTCCACCAACTTCGTCGATATTTCTTTCATGGGGTCCTGTAAAAAATATAGGAAAAACAGGTGCATTCCTATCTTGGTATCTACGGTTAATTTAAACTAAACTAAACAAACTAGTTACGGGCCAGTCTGGTGAATACGGCGTATTAGGTTAGTAAATATGCCGTATTGCCATAACTGACAATAATGTTTTTAAAGTGCAATAAAATAAAGACTGATATCGTCTAAACATTCAATACGCCGTATGGTATGGGGCGGATACACCGTATTGATGTTTGGGAAGACAAACTCGATAAAATTAAATAACAATCCGGGTTGTCTCCCGGGAAGCACTTTTGTTTACAGTGAAGTCTTAAAGTTAGACTTGTATTCCATTTCATTCCATCTCATGCACGCTAATGTGCCAGCGTGTGAGCCATTCTTCCGTCTTCGCATTTTGAATGTATTCGGGTCCTAGATTCAAAACTCCTTTGTAGAACCCCTTAATATTTTGGTATGCATGCGAGATTCTATTCTTCCCATCTCTCTTACTTACCTTCAGTAATGGTGAGATCTTGTTGCATTGTTTATTAGTGTGGTTTTTAAACCTCGGATGTGATCGCACCATTTGGTAAGTTACTTCATCATCACTTTTGTAAAGGGTAATTATCCCTTCGAACCATTTTGTTTTAATTCCAACTTCTCAAAAGAATGGTTCGCCAAAAATAACATCGCCTATTCCTTCATCACAATAAGCATCCATATCCTCCAAAACTGCAAAATCCGTCATAACAGAAAAAATTTCCAACAAAGATAGGTATGTTCATTAAGGTTCCTACAACATTATCTCCTTTGTACACTATTTTATCTTTCATTATTGAATTATGAAACTTTTTAGACATCACATTGACATACAATAATGGGAAAAAGTTAGCGTGAGTAAATTCAAATCCTATCATGCATGAAAACTTTAAGTTGTGGGCACAGTCTATGTGGATTTTCTTATCATCGTCGCAATAACTAGGGTAATCATCAATTCCAGTATCGAGATCTTCATTCCTAGTTCTGAATTTCTCAATTACCTTACCTTCCTCAATGGTGGGCATCAAATCATCTCCTTGAGTTCTCCTAAGCTCAAATGGTTCGTTAAGATCCTTTAGTTCAATGTAATCTTCTAAGAAAGGGTCTAATGATCTATTTAACACCAAAGTCTCTCCCATTAGCCTAGCTTCTAAATCAAGTTCCATTATTTCTCTCAAACTTAGCATGTAGACCCTCTTAATTAAACTACTAGCAGGTTTAACACTTGAGAAAATAATCCTTTATTCCTTGACCCTTAAAGTAATCTTTCTTTTGTAAACATCAATCTTAGTATGGGCGGTAGACAAGAATGGTCTTCCGAGGATCAAGGGTACTTTGATATCCTCGGGCATATCAAGAATTATAAAGTCTAATGGGAAGGTAAATTTGCTAATTCCTACTAGTACGTTTTCAGCTATTCTTTTTGGATATTTCACAGTCCTATCTGCCAATTCCATTGTCAACCTAGTGTGAGCTAATTTTCCTAATCCTAAGTTAAGGTAGGTTAAGAGAGGCATAACACTAACACTAGCTCCTAAGTCAACAAGGGCATTGTCAAAGCAAGTATTATTAATGAAGCAAGGTAAAGTGAAACTCCCTGGGTTTTTCTACTTTCGAGGTATGGCGTTACTGATATGTGAAACTTTATAAGCTTCCATGAATTTTGGTCCATAGTTCCCCTCTTCTTCTTCGCAGTAATGATTATCTAAACGAATTGGAAAAGGAACTGTCGTTTGTCTTGACTTGTACAACAGTGTACTGTTCTGTCCAGTAGATACGGCGTATTAGGAGGATCCAATACGGCGTATCGAGTATGAATCAGCTTCAATAGTGGTTGAAATCGACTTGACTTGGTCTCTCAAGTTCGTTTCAATTGAGCTTGGTAGGCTTCCAAATCCTCTTTCCTGTAGTACCTTGCTCATTTACTCGATTTGTATTTCTAAAGTTTTGATTTATGCTCCTTGGTTCCTTATGGCAGCATCTGTCGTAGCTCAGATTTCTTTAATCAAATTGGAATTTTTGTCGTGTCTCTTTGTTGATTCACTCATGAATTTGCTTAGGGTATCTTCTATAGATTGCCTTCGTTCTTGGTACGAAGGATTTACGTTGTTCCTTTGATAGTACCCTGGAGTTGTCGCTCTATATCCCCCTCCTTAAAAAGGTCCACTAAATTGCGTGTGGTAAGCTTCTTCTAGGGTTTTTCTTTCTTTTTTTAGTGGGCAATCTTTGGTGTAATGGGGTCCTTTGCATTGTTCACATCCTACTTGAGCTGCCTAAACTTTTTCATTCACCTTCTTGATCTCTCTTCCTAGATTGTTTAGTTATGCTTGTATAGCAGCCAGTCCGTCAGAATTCTTAGTACTTCTTCCTTTAGATGTTCCATTGTGCCATTTTGAGAGTATTCTACCATTTCTTGGATGGCCTTTTTAGCATCTTTGGCTATCTTAGTTGGAACGGCACCTCTTGAGTTAAGAATCTGTCGTGTTGGAACATCCAACCCATTGTAGAACAAAATTACCTCCTGTATCTCAGTCAAATAGTGTTGAGGACACTTTATCAAGAGTTCTTTAAGGCGCTCTCATGCTTGATAAAGGGTTTCATCTGGTTCTTGCTGAAAGCTATTAATTTCCTCCATTTTCTTCGCAGTTTGACCAGGTGGGCAATATTTGTTCAAAAACTTAGTCTTAAGACCTTCCCAAGTTTTGATTGAACTAGTTGGTTCATTTCTTAGCCAACGACTCACGGCTCTAGTTAAGGATATAGGGAAGACTTGGAGCATTAGTTGATCCTCAGTGATGTTAGGAACATGGAATAAGTCAACTATTTTGAGAACTTTCTCAATGTGTTCATTTGTGTCCTCATTATCCGAACCACTAAATGTGTTTTTTCGAAGCTCCTTAAGAAATTGGCCTTTCTGTTCAAATATATCTTTGTTATCAATTTTAGGCCTAGCGACTCCTGATCCATAGTCCGTTCGGGTCTTGATCATGTATTGCTCCATGGTTTCCGCCATTGCTTCCGCTTCTTCTTCCTCCGAGTATTCTTGGTCAGAAAGTAGATTGAAATCAGGCGATCTTAATTCGTCAGGACTTAGAGTCTTGAAGTGTCTCCTTGATGATCGAAATTCTCGTGCAGGTTCTTTGTAAGGTGTAAATAGTTTGTTTGTAGAACTCCTTGTCATGCACTACCTGTAACAAGGGATAAACAATCAGTATGATTTGCTTCAAAGAAAGATAGAAAAAATCTGGCACGAAAATCAATTATAGAAAATTAGAAACTGCTTCTGTTCCAGATGATTGATACGCCGTATTCAATGGAAGTGGATACGACGTATTCAGCTATCGACCAGAATAGTATATTAAGAAAAACAATTAAATACGCAAACAATTAAACACACAAATATACAAGCAAACAATTAAAGACAAATATACAAAATTTATAGAATATACAAGAATATACACTAATCTAAATTACACTAATCCTAAGGGTTAGATCTAATCTAATGTTAAAAACCAAAATATCAAATAAAAATCAAGATTAATTTTCACTCCCTGGCAACGGCGCCAAAAACTTGATGTGTCGTTGTGTGGTGTATATTTTATTGATTCAAGTTTTAAATTTATATTTTACCGACTAAACCAAAAACAACACTTTAACGGGCAGTGTACCCGATCGGTAGTAGTTTCGTGGTAAGTAGGGTGTCGAACACTTGAAGCGAGGTTAAATCTATCAATTTAATTAATATCTTGGTTATCTAGTCTATGTTAATTCTATCCTAGTCTAAACCTATGTCAGTCTAAATCCTAATTTTAACAAGAAAAGGGGGTTTTCAGCCTGAGAGACTGGCACGGTTTGGTTGGTGACTACAATCAATTCAAGGCACTTTAACCCACGCAAGCTAATTAACAAAAGATAAAAGAGCGGTCGAGCCAAATATAAGAAAACTGTATTAACCATTATTAATCCGATTAGAAAGTTGGTTTGTTTATTAAGTGCAATGATTTCTTCTCTCGAGGTGGCATATCATTCTTAAGACTTAGGCGTTACATCATCCTAAGACCTAGACACAGACTTGGAAGGACAATATTTGTGATACTATGATTCTAGATGTATAAATTACTATATGGAGAGCTATCCCAGACTCTAGATTTACTTGGTCCGTATCACTAGATCCAGTTGAATGATAGGTCACATACAAAAGCGCGTAAATAGTATAAATTGATAAACATAAACAAGCATTTAACGATAAATCAAGAAATCGAGATAAACAAATACCAAACATTCAGATCTTCATAATAATGGCTAATACCCGAAGGTATTAGCCTTCAAATGGCATAATAAATACAAAAGTAATTATTTAGCCAAGGTAAACTAATTGAGTTAACGAATGATACCAAAAACTAAACGATTACTAAAGTATATGGAATTACACGTTGTCTCCTATGGAATTGATAACTTTGCTCGACCTCTTCTGCTCTTTTTCTTCTTTGAAAATTGACTTTTATGGTTTAGGTATCGAGAATATGATTTAGCACACTTAAAACTCATTTTTGAGTTTTCTATTTATAAGGTCTGGAAGTCGGTTCGATACTGCGTATCCAAGGATTGGATACGGCGTATTGGGGATTTCTTGGAGTAGGGACCACGTTTGATATCTTTCAGAATATTCACATACTATATCTTGAATACGGCGTATTGAGTCTCTCTGTATACGACGTATTGAGCTTTATTCTTCTGTGGTCTTTGGTGAGTGCAGGCACGGATACGCCGTATCTTCCTTGATGGATACGGCGTATTGGTCTTAAGAATAGTAATCTTTAAAATGTCTTCATTTAAGCTCTAGAATGCGCGCCTTTTGCCAACTTTCACCAATTACTCCATAATTACTGTAATTCTTAAATATAAACGATTATGTAACAATTCTTTGCAATAACTATACAAAATGGGTTAAAAACATGGGATAGATGATGCTATAAAATAGATGTTATTTGATGTCATCAGAGGCCGAGGGCTTTCTTACTACCACAGTCGAATATAGTCGACATAATTTCATCAAGAGAAACATGAGTCTCTAAGTACTCGCTATCTAGAGGACAAAGGCGAGTAGAATGAACCAACAGGGGAAAGACCACTTGAGAGTCATGAATCTGAAATTCGTCTTTGAAGAAATTAAGGAGTAATTCCTTAATATGGATCAGATCTGTGATCCAAACACCATCATGCATAATACCCTTAATCGATTGATATCTCCTCTTTTGATTTATCAGCCCATGAAAGAACTTTGAGTTCTCTTCGCCTTCAATGTCCCATTTTATGTGAGCCTTTTGAATTAAATCAAGAGCTTCAAAGTTGTCGAGTTTGTCAATTTCTTGAAGAAGATGCATACGCGTATCACGATCAGAAGGAGTTGCAATACCATTATCAGTTCTTTTTTCTATCAATTTGACATCTGACATAGCATCATGTTTATGGTTGTGATCTAAGTTGTTAATATTGACATACCATTGTTTGATAGATGCTTTGAGAGACCGCAATTTTTCATAAGACTTAAGAATTCTTCCATCATTATTAGTATTCTCCAAAGAAGATCACGCTGCTTTTATAACGTCATCAAAACCATCATGACTCAACCACGAGTTATAAAGCTTGAAGGGAATCAGACCAAAATCAGATTTCCGAATATGAAACAGGATAGGAGTGTGATCCGACCATAAGCGATCAAGAGTAGTGATACAGATATCGGGCAGAATCTCCTGGACTTTATCCGAAATAAGAAATTGATCCACTTTACTAAGTTTAGTCCCCACCTTGTTCAATGATTCTATTTAATTCGCGAATAAGCGACACTCCTTTGATGTCCTTCTTATGATGCCTAGCAAAAGATGTTGAGTACTTACTTGTATTTGAAAAACACTTTTTCATATGTTCAAAACCAGGTGGGTGACTTGGATCTGATGATTCACCAACCTTAGGCAAGTTAAAATCGTTCTAGTCATTCTATTTCGCAAAAAAATTATGGGTGATCCATAGTGGTGGCATTTAGGTTGTCCATTTGAACTTCATCTTTGTAACACCCCCAAAATGGATCACATTGGAATATTGTCTGGGAGCGTTACTTCATGATACAATAGCACAAGATATGAGAGAACAACCTTTAAATGAGTCATTTGAAAAGTAATCTCATTGATTTTTTAAAAATTAAACTTGATATAACATTTGTCCCAAAGTTTGCATCACAATGAAAAGCATGAAATAATACAATGAGATTTAATGATTTGAATGTATGTAAAAATCCATGAATGTAATCTTGTAAAGGTTAGACTCCAATGCACATCAAGTAAGCCAAGCATCTATTTCATCTAAGAAAAACATGCTTAAAAGTGTCAACATAAAGTTAGTGAGTTCATAGGTTTTTGTAAGTATAACTGTTGAAATTAAAGGTTTATAAAGTGTGTATGACCATTTCAATCCTTATAATAGTCACAAAAATGAAAGTATAAATGTTGAAATCAAATGTTTATAAAGTTTGTATGACCATTTCAATCCTTATAATAGTCATAAAAATAAAAGTATAAATGTTGAAATCAAATGTTTATAAAGTGTGTGTGACCATTTCAATCCTTATAATAGTCACAAAAATGAAAGTATAAATGTTGAAATCAAATGTTTATAAAGTGTGTATGACCATTTCAATCTTTATAATAGTCACAAAAATGAAAGTATAAATGTGGAAATCAAATGTTTATAAAGTGTGTGTGACCATTGTAACACATACAATAGTCATGACAATATGATTACAACTGCACTAAGTTCATGACATTGTGGCTCCGACGTGTATGTATGCCAATCTTTTCGGGAACTATAAGTGTTCATGTGAATGTAGTTCAATGTTTCCGACATGGTATACGTTTGTTAGTTCAATCCGTCGAACTAGTAAGCGCTACTCACCCAGACGGGGATGCCAATCCCAAATAGATCTATTTTATAACATTCGCGCTTACTCCCTCATAATTAACAGTTCATGCCACTTAAGCTAATCCGTAATCATTTGAATAAAAGTAACGTTGTTGCATCTATAAGTGAAAACAAGTGATGTATCCCGCTACGAGATATGTAAATGAGTATGTAAACGAGTTTGTAATCAATCATGTGAATGAGTTTGTAAACGTTCATGCAAAAGAGTTTGTAATCAATCATGTAAATGAGTATGTAAACGAACATGTAAACAAGTTTATAATCAATCATATAAATGAGTTTGTAAGTAAGTTATGAAAAGAAGTATGTAACAATTTGTAAATGCGAATGTATTCTCACCCCAAAAGTGATAAAGTATATGTAAAACGAGTAAAACGTGGGACTATAAACTCACCTTTAGCAACAGTAATGATCCGAGAATAATCAATCAAGTGTAAGAACACAACAGTTCTAAAACGCGACCTAATTAATAACGGGTCGATTTAGAATTATGCAAATGAAGTGAAATGATGAAAATACATTTTTAATGACCTTGTATCACCAATACATGTTTTCGTTTTAGTTTTATAAGTCATAATGTGCTTTACTTCAAAGTTCGTCAATTATTTCTAGGTTTTTGTAATTTACAAAAATGACCAAGTGCTCAACTTCGACAAGCCGTAACTTATTTGTTTCTTAATGTTTTCGCCAACTTTTGATTCAGATTAAAAGTATTTAAGTAGAACAACAACAAAGCCCTATTGACCCTATATCTCTTTCGGACTTTAAAACACTCAAAAACTACCCCAAAGTGACTAGGCCAACCTAATTTATAAAGAAACATGCTGTCAAACTTTATACAAAAAATAGTTTTCAGTCAACTTTGAGAGGTCATAACTCCTTCATTACTTAACTTCAAAACGCGTTCAAATACAATCTGAAAACTAGACTCGGATGACTACAAAAAGATGCTTGTGCAATTTTTACCAGTTTGGAGTCTATACGGCACAAAAACGGGTTTAAAGTTACGACATCATAATAAAAACATGCAGTTTTTCAGAAAACACTAGTTTTGTTTGATTTTCAAAAGAGCATAACTTCTTCGTTATAAGCCCGATTTTAGTGATTCAAGCGGCCACGGAAAGTTTATAGTGCCTACTATCTATTTCTCAAACCCACTATTGTTAAAACCAAATCTTACCTGATCGTATCTAGCCTAGATACAGCCTAATCTATAACACCCTGTGTTTTCAAGTCATTGACGACGTCGATAAATCTACTATTTATTTTTAGTGTCGTACGCATTT